>QZGG01000536.1:0-128804 GCA_006409495.1 Sedum album
TATAGGTTCCCACGAATAATCAGCAAAATATCCGAAGCGATGACGTCATCACGCGCAAAGAATATTTCTATGTTCGGCTTTTGGAGATCAAGATATTCCCAAAGCTAATTTTTAGAGATAATGATGATTTCCGACAGATATTCTTGCCTAATTATTCGATGAAACCCTAGGAGGCAAGAGTATAAATACAAAGCTACAAGGAAGTTACAGACATGCGCGAATAGAGAGAAGCGGCTCAGAGCGGAATTCAGACCTAGTTGTGAGAGCTGTGCGCGCGAGCTGCCGACGCGAGCAGGACATTGCGTCATTCAGATTTTCTTGTTACTTTAGTTGTTTAATATTTATTCTTGAGATGTATACATTCATTACGTGTAGCTAACTTACTGAATTCGGTTTGGATTCAGATCTATGAATGACATGTTTTGATGTTTTGCTCTTAATTGCTGGTAAGTTTAGTATAATTATTCCAAGCTCAATTGCATGATAATTAGGTTAGACAATTAAGCGAAGCCTTGCACCGCAGACTTAGTTGTAGAATCTGTTATCTATCGTTAGACTATCAGAAGTACGTGACTGTGAATGATAGGAGTAATACTAGAATAGTTGATAGCTAACTTGACCGGATTCGTGGTTGACTAGACTAGATTGAGTAATAATATCATACGGACTTTGACCGGAATGTATGTGTAGGTTATTAAGCTGTGACAGGACCTTAACATACGTGAACATCATATCATGTATCTTTAGTAACCAATGATAAACATGGAAATTCATAGTGAAGAATCTGAACCGAGCTCATCTCTCTTATATTTTTTAACACCTTTCGTGACTGCCTTCTAATTGTCCGCCAGTTTCACTTGCGCAACAGTTTCTTTTCTTTTTCTTATTTTACTCACAACCCCAATTTTAGATTGTAGATCAAAAGGCGACTTCTCACCGTTCCCTGAGGATTCGACCCCAGCTTGCCAATACTATACTAAGTAGGAGAGTCGGACAAATTTGCAGCACTCAACGACGTGCTCGTCATCTAGCTTGGTTGTTTTGTTGATTATCCATTAGCAAGGTTTGTTGAAGATTAGGTCTAGTATCGGGAATGGCGGTTAAGGGAGTAGGATTTTCGTTTGATGAACTCGATGCTTTGGCTTGGGCTCTCTTTTGTTGTGCTCTTGTTGTCATTCACCACACCTAACACAATCAAGAGAGTGCTTAGGCAAGAATAAACGACTAAAGGCAATACAAAAAATAGCTAAGCAAGCAATAAGTGCAAACAAACAAAAGAAAACTAGAGTGAATTAGACAAACAAAAGTAATGCAAACTAGCTAACAATCCTACAAACTCATCCCCGGCAACGGCGCCATTTTGACGTGTGTAATATAGTGGAGATTTTAAGTCCTAACACGGAAAACAAAATTTATGTATCTAGGAAACCTAGAGTCGAATCCCTAGAGATGAGTTAGAATTGATCAACTAGTTTTTACTACTTAAGAATTGCCTAACATAAAAGTTTGGGGGAATTGGTAAGAGATTTTGGTATTTTTGAAAGGTTAATATGCAAAACTAAAGGGATTAAGGATCTATGGACCCTAGGCTATAGCATATAAGGTGATGACAATCAATCATGCAACATTTAATGAATAGAATTTGATTAGACTAGGTTATTTATGAACATTAATCCTAAGTTCAACTTTCATTCCATCCTTAGGACTAAGAGGTTCATCTAAATGGAGGCCTCAATCTTTCAATCTACTGGCACTCCCTTAGGTAATGGACTCTTCCACAATCTTTCAATCTATTGGAAGAGTTAACATCACCTAGATCAAGTAAACTAGTCATCTAACTCAATCATACACTTTCATGTCAAGATCAAGGTAGATTATTCATGCAAGGCTATCTAATCAACTTAATATCAACTTTCATTGCATTTATCATTGATTAGGTTCAATTAATTACACTTAAGCATTTTAACAAACACTTAATGTGCAACATATTATAGATGTAGTCAGTGCACAAAATTCACATCAAAATTCATTGCATAACAAATTAATTATCATCCAAATGCATGCATGGATCCAAATGCATGCATGGATCCCTAACCAATCACTACTCACTACTCATACTAGAAATGAAAGCAACAACAATAGAAATGTATGAAAACATGAAATTAATTGCAAACTAGAGTAGTAATGAAGATGTTGATGCTTGATCTTCACTCCTAAGTCTTCAATTTCACACCAAAGCTCTTGATCTTCAAAAATCGAAATTCTAGAGTTTTTGATCGAAGTCCGAAGAGATGAATATAAAGTAAAAGTAAAACCCTCCAAAATTCTAGGGATTCTCCTGCGAGCCACAAATTCCCACTGATCTAGTGTAATAAACTGATATACTTGTGTGGGATCTTCTTCCTCTTGCCTTTAATGTAATATTTTGTAAACGAGATCTTGAAATTTCTCTATGAAATACCCGCTTGTCTCAGCTCCTACTTTCTATAATTCGGATACCTCAAATTTTGCCTGGAGCCGAAAACAAATAGAATACACGAATCACTTCAAAAGAAACAGAGGAAGTTTAAATTAAAGTCTAAACAAACATCTAAAACTACATTTAGTAACACAAAGTAAAGAAATATAGATAAACAAACATTAATGAACAAATCATTTCAAATGGTGAATCAAATTAAATTAAAATTAAATTTTTTATTATTTAAATTACATTACCTTCATATGCCTTCACACGAGGTTCTTCACTCTGTAGCTATTATCTTCCAATTATCAATAATAATTGGAACTCTTAATGTCGCTAAACAAATCGCACTGCTAATCGCTTTGTTCGGACTAATTGGATGTCCTTGATTGATTTGGAGGTGTTTTTCATTATACAGAACATAGTTACATTAGGTTCCCTCATTCGTTTCTTAACTGGCTAAAACATTCACCCAAGGAATCGCCAGTAATATCATCATTCCTATTTTGTTGATCATCCATTTCTGAAAATTACATAAAATGACGCATAATCAAACAACATTAGTCCGAACATCCAATTAGTCCGAACAAAGCGATCACCCAAGGAATCGCCAATTTTACAAGTTGCTTCTTTGTGAAAATATGATTTAGGGATGCCTTTAGGGTCGACTTGAGCAGCTTGAGGAGTTTCTCACATATGGAAACAGTGAGTATACAGCAAACGTAGACGGACATGATGATGGAGAAAGTTGAGTTGATGACGGCCGGTAAAGGCATAGCTTTCTTTGTTTCACTTTTTGTGTGAGAATAAAGCTTTTTCGATTTCAGTGGTCTCTCTCTAGTTATTCCGAATGTGTTGGACAACTTCTCTAATGGTCAGCTCCCCCTATTTATATTGTCAAGCTAATTGATTTCCCAGTTAATCATAATATCGTACCTTTCCTAAATCAATCACAATTATAATAGCATGTATTTCCTTCCTTTTGAATGTGAGTTGACTTGTTGTTTATTTGCTCTTTATCCTTCCGGCAAACTAATTCAAATATATCAGATGGTGTTTATTAGACAGCTGGATTCGTGAGTCTGCCTCAGATGGTGTTGCTTCCAACCTCGAACAACACCATTGAACAACATCTCTAATTGTTTGTTATGTTGATGTGATTTGTTGTATTGTTTTGCCATATTTATTGCCACTTGTACCATTCCATTTTATGTAATCACACGTATTATTAGACAGCTCCTCCTCTGAGGTGGAAGTTCACTCTTTCGGCTCTTTGACAAACTATGACGTTAGCCTCCCTTACTATTGTATTGATTCATATTGCGTTGATAACTCTTGTTTTATTAGTTATTATGTTGTTTAATTACCGCATCTCCACCCTTATTGTTAAAGTAGTGTCGTAGTTATTATTTATGTTGCTAGTTTTACTATCGTAGTTGTTGTTTTTGCTATCAATTCTTCTCCTTCTAACGCTAGTGCTTCTACTGTCGTTGTTGCTACTACTGTGTGGGTCGATCCTAAAAACACATAAAAACAGGCGATAAATGCCATGGAAAACTGCTACCAATTGAGCAGTAAAATCTTAGGATTGATAAATAAAAGGACAAGCAATTTCATTGGGGAAAGATAAATCAAGCAAATAATTTGACAATATCATGACTTAAGTTTGCATGGGTGGATATCATTTGAAATAGAATGGATGTTAAAGATTAAACGAGAATAATGAGTTGGGTGGATATCATTTGAAATAGAATGGATGTTAAAGATTAAACGAGAATAATGAGTTGGGAAATGATGGTATTGGATCTTGTGTAGCCAAACAGTATAATACCGTCAAACTTAAAGTGGTGTAGTTTTGAGATATATCAAAACTACGTCGTTTTGCAAAGGGTTTGAAAATCTTGAATTTGAGTTTTAGTAAAACTGCATCTTTTTAATTAATTTAGATCAAAATTACTTCGTTTTATGAATATATTTTGAATTTTGAATTCATGTTGTATTTGGATGTATGCACCATGGGATCCTGGGGAAATGATCTAGGAGGACACGCAAATATTTGTAAGACCGTAGGACATGATCTCAACTGTTGATTTATAAAAATAAAAAACCTCCAAATCCAACCGCCCTGTGTTTTTTGCAAATCCAACCGCCCAGTTTTTTTTTTGCAAATCCAACTGCTCAACTTTAATAAAAATAAACTTTAATTTAAACCGTTAAATTAATCAAATCAACGGTTCAGATTTTGTCCTTATATCTTGCATAAATTAAATGTCATCTTAGAAACTAACCCTGAGATCCTGACCAAAAATGATTAGAAGGTAATTGAAATCGTTTATTAACCATTCAATATGATGTATGTAGCTATCGAAAAAAATATGATGTATGTAAACATGCATCAAAAGGCTATTCATTAAATCGTGTCAATTCCGATCCTTTTAACTAGTAATTCAGTTATATAAGAAGACATTGAAAATATTGAGATAAGACAATCAAGGAATGAGTTCGAGAAGGACTATCAAATTTATGTGAGACGGAGGGATATCATTTCGTCTATTGATTTCTTTTAATCTAACGGTTGATATTAATAATCACCACTCTCAACCACCCCTGCATTTTGCAAATCCAACCGCCCAATTTAACTAAAAACCAACTTTAATCTCAACCGCTAGATAATCAAATCAACGGTTAAAATGATGTCCCAGACATTCAATATATAAATTTATACTTGCTTCAGTCAACTTAAATATGAGATTCGATCCGATCGATGCTTTGGAGAACTTGATTAGGGTTTGCAGATTTCGTTTATGAATCGTTTATAGTTCAAATATTGAGTTTTATGCTCATCGAGGAGTTAAAAGTATGGTTCTCAGTTGAAGCTTCGCACTGTTGTTTGTATAGTTCAATCAATTTTCAATTCATATTGATTATTAGAGCTTCAAACTTGTTCAACCTGAAAATAGTACAATCGTATAACACCAGTAAAAATCGGTGTTTACTCTTTCGTAAGCATTTTTTAGAGTATCAATATCAACTTATAACTGAGCGTTAATTCAGTATCTCTACTATATATAAAGCTTAAACCCTCCTATTACCATTTATTTTTGAAGTCACTTTAAGGTTTCTTAAATACCCTCATTCAATTCCATAATTATTATATTATATTTTACTTGATTGAAATATAGTTAATTAAATTATACTAAATATATTGTTCACTACCTATGCACAGATTTAACTGTGCAACAAAATATTACTCTCTCCGTCCCACCGAATGCTTCCTATTTGGCATTTTCAATGTAAAATACGAAACCAATATTTAAGGAATAAAAAATTCTAATGAAAATCTGATTAAGACTAAATTTTCCCACCAAAATTTTGAGACCAAAATTAATTTACCAAAAGTAAACTTTCCCACCAAAATTTTGAGACCAAAATTTTGAAATCAATATCTAGAGTTATTGGGGGTGATTTTTCAATTTTAGTAGTTGGTTTAATTCAATTATAATAATTAATTAGTTAGTATAATTAATTATGTTTAACTAGTAAATGTAATTAGAGTGTTATATTTTAATATTATTTTTTTGCCAAAAAAGGAAATAGGAAGCATTCGGTGGGACGGAGGGAGTAGTAGTTAGTAATTATACATGATTGAGTTTCCTCAAGTAACTAATGACATAGTTTTTGGACAAGTAGAATGCATAATACTGTTGGGAAAATGTTTTACTATTGTTCTTCCCTCAAAAAAAATTTCTCGTTATTTTAGCTTCTCTTGCGTTTAGTCAAAGCAGTCTTCCATGTTATAGCAAAAAGACAAAATGAGAAGCATTTACTTTATTTTACAGCTGATCAGGACTTTCTGTCAGTCTTAAAAAAACGTGGTGCACATTCTATGTCTAGAAGTTCCTCTTCAACTTTTTACCACATTATCAAGTAGAAGCACGAATCGCAGGTACGGAAACACACACACAGTTAAAGGTCCATGATAAATCGAAAAGGTACATCTATAGCCAACATTAAAAAATTACTCAGAATCTAAGGTGTATCTTGGGACCCAATGGGTAAATGACGACTTCGATAACTCAAATGATTAGGGCTGAAAGTGGATAGATTCGGAGTATTACTCGGTAGAGGAGCGCCACTCAACTACAATTACATCTTTATTTTGCATTCATGCATCTCCTTTGTATGTGGAAAAGCATGAAAAGCATATGTAGGATGGTTCTCATAAACCTATCTGTACCTATATACTAATAATCGCAAACTCCTTTGTATCTTTATATTGGAGTCACAATTTTTTCCAAATTTATCATTCATTTGATCATAGCAAGGTAAAGTAAAATATAAATAGGTTAATTACCCCAATACACCCATATAATGTGTTTTCTTCGTATCAATTATAAAATAATTTCTCTTTGGAAATCACCCTGTTGATATACCTTTTTTGCTAATAGTCACCAACCGTTAGTGCATAATACTCAAGCATTGTATATATGCCATGAATCATCCACAAAACTTTATTTTTTCTCTAATGACTTACTCGTAAGTTGAATCGATAAACATCACCCAATTTGTACTAATTAAATGATTTCAAGACGACCTTAAGATATGTAATTTAAATTATGTTAGAGTGTTGAATAATGTATATGAATTTATTAAAGTATGTTAAGTCTTTGATTGTATGACTTCTTTTGATTTTTTTAATAAAAATGACATGTCTTATAATAATCCTATAAAGTTTATATTTTTTAAATATTTTCAAAAGTTATAAAATTATAATTGTAAATATATTATTGTTAATAACAACAAAATCGTTTTGTTTTCACACGGGAAAGGGAACATTAAGTTGGAGACCATTATATTTAGTACTTAGTATTAGTAAAATGCTGATCTGCAAACAGGGTTTATTATTGGTACAAATCCTTCAGTGAAATGTAGATTACTTAGTTATATAATTATACTTGATTTACTGTCATACTGCCATCTATAAATGTATTTTATTGACTTGATAATCCCTTGATAGAAATTAGAAATTAATAGAAGAGACTGAGACGAGATTGGAGAATAGGAGATGAATAGAGTGGAAGTCATCAGAAGAGAAAGAGATCAGGGCACAAAGAGATTAAGTATTTTTATTAATTTTCTCATTATAATACTCTTCATGAATGTATTTATACTAACTGTTCCGCACTTCATTTCACGACTATTCTAAATTCCTATCATGCCTTCATGCAGCTCAACACGTGATGATCTATAAGTCAAAGGAAGCACATAGAACACATAGAATTATTGATTCATTAATCATTCGTATACGCACAAAAATCAAATATGAGGTTTGAAATCAACATGTATCTTACAACTTCAGGAATCAGAATGAGAAATGAGCCATTCTTAAACTTATTTGTCAAATCAAAATTTGTTCTATTCATCATTGTGGTAATTGAAGCAGCAACAAGAAGAGAGTTGGGCCGTCTACTTCAGCCCAGCTCAGATAAGGTGTGCTGACGTGGCTCCAGCTCAGCGCCAGCTGTAGAAGAGGACCAATAAGTGTTGCCTCCTGAATCCAGTTATGCATCTCACGTGGAAGATTCTGGCCGTTGGATTAAGAAGAGTTTGAAGGGCTGTGAGATTACTCGGTGAAGAAGAGTATAAAAGCGTCGCTTTGATGAGAGTGTGCATTAGGGTTTTCTCCACCGTTCTTGTGCGGTTAGGGTTCTTCAGCTTGTTTCTTGTTTTCGGTTGATTCTCTGAGCGTGTGTTGTAAATCAAGTGAGGTGCTTTGTAGAGTGTTCTGAGAGGTGTTGATTGAGCCTGGATTCACCTGGTTTGGTGAGGAAGGATCTGAGTAGGGGTATTTGCTTTGAGGAGTAGCACAAGGCTGTGTGTTGCTTGCCTGCTTGTAATCTCAGAACATTGCCGGAGTTTCACCGGATACTATAGTGGATTAGCGAGCCCCAGAGCTCAACGTGGATTAAACCCTAACGGGATAAAAATCCAAGTGTACATCTTCTCTTTTCTTGTACTGTTATTTAAGTTCTTGATATTGTTCAGGTTATTAAATCCGTGTTTGATATTAGGTCTTGAAGTAGCATTAGGCTAGGACTTGTATATTAGTTCTAGGATAGATTCAGGTGTTAATGAATCACTACACTGGCATCAGAGCCGGAATAATAGATTCCGGGGAGTTTACTGAGTTTGGAAATTAACTCTGTTTTATTGAACTATTCTGCTTCACTGATAATTTCTTGTTTTCTTTGTTTCTTGCGAGGAAAATGTCTACAAGGATGGAGGTCTACTCCTATGACGGGAAGTCCGATTTCGGGGTCTGGAGCATAAAGATGAGAGCCTTGCTGTCTCATCACAAGGTTCTCATCGCTCTGGAAGAACCTGATAAATGGACTGAAGATCAGAAAAAGCGAAAAGAGGAGATCAATGAGGAAGCAAGGAATTTGCTAGTGCTGAACCTAGCTGATCATGTGCTGAGGAAAGTGAGTACTGAAAAGACCGTGCTCGGTCTTTGGAACAGGTTAGTCACTCTTTTTTCTATTCCGCAAGCTCCTAATTTAGCATATCTTAAGGCTGCTGTGTTTGCTTATAAGATGGATAGTGCTAAGAGTGTAGATGATAATCTTGATGATTTGCTGCGTATGACTTTGCAATTGAATGATACTGAGTTTGCTGTAGATGAAAAGAGTCTTGTTATGATCTTGATGAATGCTTTGCCTGATAATTATCAAGCTGTTAAAAATGCATTTCAGTATACTGGTACTCTGCCCTCTTATGATGTGTTGTGTAATGCCATGAAAACTAGGGAGTTAGAAATTAAAAACTTGAAACTTAAGAGTGGTTCTGGATTGTTTGTTAAGAATAAAAACAAGAACCAAACTGATAAGTCTAAGGCTAACAACAATAAAGATAATAAGGGTAAGGGGGATAAGGGTAAAGATCAAACTGATCAGAAAGACTAGGAAGTGTTATTTCTGTGGTAAGGTAGGTCACCTTAAAGAAAAACTGTTTTAAGTGGAAAAATAAAAAGAAAAGTGAAACTGCTAATGAAAATAATTTAGCTAATGGCTCAGGGAATGAAAATGAGTGCTGAAGTTTTATCTGTGACTGATAGAATTTTTCTGAATCTTGGGTGTTAGATTCTGGTTGTACATATCATATGAGCCCTAATAGATCTGGTTTGATGATTTCTTCCTTTGAATAATGAGCATGTTTACATGGGTAATGATAATGTATGTGATGTGCTTGGTATAGGGTCTGTTAGATTAAAACTTAGCAATGATAAGATAATTACATTGACTAAAGTTAGATATATCCCTGGTTTAAAAAGGAACTTAATTCCTTGGGTGCACTTGATGATGTTGGGTGTGTGTGTAAAACTGAAAATGGCAGCATGAACATTTATAGGAATAATAAATTACTAATGAGTGCTCCTAAGATATCTGGTTTGTATATACTTAATGGTGCTTGTTGTAATGCTGGTGTCTGATTCTGATAAGTGTGTAGCTTGGCATTTAAGGCTAGGTCACATTAGTTTAATAGGACTTACTGAGTTAAATAAACAAGGCATGTTGAATAATTGTTCTGAAATTAATCTGCCATTTTGTGAGTGTTGTGTGCTTGCTAAACAATATAGGCTTAAATTTGGGCATGGTAGGCACTCATCTAAGAATATGTTAGAATATATTCATGCTGATTTATGGGGGCCTGAACAGTATGAGTCTCATGGTGGTGGTAAATATTTTCTGTGCTTGGTTGATGACTTCTCTAGGATGGTTTGGACTTTTCTGTTAAAAACTAAAGATGAGGCATTAACTAAGTTTAAGGAATGGAAATTACTAGAGGAAAATCAGACTAACTCTAAGGTTAAAACACTTAGGACTGATAATGGACTTGAGTTCTGCAATGCTGAGTTTGATGGTTTTTGTGCTGATTGTGGTGTGCTAAGACATAGAACAGTCAGGTTCACCCCTCAGCAAAATGGTGTTGCTGAGAGGATGAACAGGACTTTATTAGAGAAGGTAAGAGCATTGCTCTTTACCTCAGGGTTGTCTAAGGCCTTCTGGGGAGAAGCCTTGGCAACTGCCACATATCTAGTTAATAGAAGCCCTAATAGAAACCTAGAATTCAAATGTCCTGTAGAGAAATACACTGGTAGGAAACCTGATTTATCTCATCTTAGGATTTTTGGCTGCTCTGCTTATGCTCATGTTAAAGATGGTAAATTAAATCCTAGGTCTATTAGATGTATATTCTTAGGGTACCAAACAGGAGTTAAAGGATATAGGTTATGGGATAGGGACTCACCTGGTGTTAAAATAGTTATAAGTAGGGATGTAGTATTTAATGAAAAGATTTCCCTTACAAAACTGAACCTAGAGTTGCTGAACCTGCTACCTGTAGAACAACCTGTGAGTACCTCAATTGAGGTGGAGCCTATTCTGTTGACTGATAACAGAATGGACCAAGGTCAGGTGGAGGATATCCCACCTGATCCTGGTCTAGGGTTAGAAGAACCAGATGATCAGCCTGGCAATCATGACCAAGGTCTTGAACCAGAAACAAAGCTGAAAATCTGGAACCCTCTCAAACTGAGCAGTTGGATAACTATCAGTTGTGAGGGATAGAGATAGGAGAGTTCCTAAACCGAACCTAGATACCCTAGGCAACCTGGCCTGTCCATAGCTGACCTTAGTATACACTGCCTACTAGCTGCCCATGAGGTAAAATCAGTAGAACCTGAAAATTATAGGCAGGCTATGAGTTCTAGAGATAAGAACAAATGGGTAGAGGCATGAATGAGGAAATGAACTCATTAATGGTTAATAAGACCTGGCAGTTAGTACCTAAACCCAAAGAACATAAGCTAGTTGAGTGTAGATGGCTGTATAAAATAAAAGAAGGGCAAACAGAATCTAGGTATAAGGCAAGACTAGTAGCAAAAGGTTATTGATAGAGCACAGTTGTACGCTACTTTACATTGCTCATATTCTAACATATTTCAGTATAAGATTACGCTTTTGGTGTAGTTTTGTATCTCAGGTTCAAAAATGAGTTAGAACAAAAACGCAGCAAGAAGGCTGAATTCCAGACCAAAAGACAACAATGTGACAGCAAAGGAAGAAGATCACTATACAGCAAAGGAGCCTGCCGACGCACTATACAGATTTGTCTAGCTATTTTAGTTGTCTTATAATTATTCTTGAGATGTATTCAATCAGCATGAGTAGCTAAACTCACTGAACTCGGTTTGGATTTTAATCTATGAATTATATGTTTTGAGGTCTTATTCTTAACTGGCATGATTAAGTTTAGTATTATTGTTACGAACTCAATTGCATGATAATTAGGTTAGACAATTAAGCGAAGCCTTGCACCGCAGACTTAGTTGTAGGATCTGTTATCTATAGTTAAACTATCAGAAGTACGTGACTGTGAATGATAGGAGTAACGCTAGAATAGGCAATAGCTACCTTGACCGGATTCGTTATTGACTAGACTAGATTGAGTAATAATATCATACAGACTTTGACCGGAATGTATGTGTAGGTTATTAAGCTGTGACAGGACCTTAATCTACGTGAACAATATATCATGTATCTTTAGTGACCGAGGATAAACATAGAAATTCATAGTGACGAATCTGAACCGAGCTCATCTCTAGCATAGTTATTTGCATCTTTTATACCTACTGTCTGTGTGTGCGCCAGTTGTACTTGCGCAGCAGTTTTCTTTCTTTTAATTGTTTCACTCACGCACAACCCCAATTCTTAGTTTGTAGTTGAAAAGAGACTTCCACCGTTCCCTGTGGATTCGACCCCAGCTTGCCAATACTATACTAGTAAGGAGAGTCGGGATAAATTTGCAGCACTCAACGACGTGCTCGTCAAATTTTGGCGCCGTTGCCGGGGAGCGGCTAGAGAAGTTTTCTTTTCCTTTTTCTTTTTGTAATTTACTTTTCGTTTCTTTTAAATAAAAATCCAAAAAAAATTAGTTACGTTTAATTTAGCTATTGTTTTTGTCTTGCATGGAAGATTTTGGTGAAAATAGTGTAATTGGCAGAAGAAGAGAAACTCCAGACGCGCAAGTGCGCAACGCCGAAAACATTTTTGCTCGCCTGAACCCTGCTGAACTCGAAGCAATCAGAAGAGAAGTACGCAGAGATTTACAGTTCAGAATGCACGTTGAATTACCCAGAAATGACAAACAGCTGAATAACAACATGGATGGACGCGCGCCACCTCCTGTCGCGCGCGTGCCTGCTCAATTAGTGGCGCGACGCACCATCAAGGAGATGTCGGCTCCTCAAGCCGTTAACCAACCTTGGTGCATTGTGCTACCTCCTGATGGACATTTCGAGTTGCGGACTCAACTTGTTCACTACATACAAAAAATTCCATGGTATGGCCAGTGAAAATCCAGTGAAGCATGTACGAGAGTTCGCGGCCATTTGCGAGAACATGAGGAATGGGAACGAGGATCCCGAGTTGCTGAAACTTAGAGCTTTCCCATTCTCGTTATGTGATTCAGCTCGACAATGGTTAATGGGGCTAGCTCCGGGTTCAATAAGGACATGGCCCGAGTTACAAGAATGGTTTCTAGATAAATTTTATCCCGCAGCCAAAGTATCACTGCTACGTAGAGAGCTAGCTGCGCCGAAACAGTTGCATGGAGAGTCACTATCAGAGTATTACGAGCGGTTCAGGGAACTTGAAGCGAACTGCTACAACCACGGACTCCCACAACATGTGCTCATCGAGAACTTCCTCAACGGATTAACTGAGATGAAACTTAGGTTGTTGAACGCTTGCGCAGGAGGCAACGTGAGGAATATGTATCCAGAGGATGTATGGAAGCTGATAGAAGACACGGCGGACTGATAAGTCACTTTCATATGATATTTTATGTCCTTTACACTATGCTTGTTTGTATATTTTCTTGTATAAGATTACGCTTTTTGTGTAGTTTTATATTTCAGGGAATAAATGGACCATAAGTTGAAAAAGAGCTAAAATGCCACACTTTAGAGCATTATACCGGAAAGGACAGTTTCGACCTCTGCTGCTTCGTAAAGATGCCGAGAATGATTTACTGATCGGATGGAAACGAACTTTATATGGATGGAAAGCTAATTCCAAGGGCTACAACTCTCTAGTTTACCTCAACTTCAGATTCGTAATGAAAGATAGTCAAAAACGAGTTGCAAGAAGAAACAGTGCCACTGCAAACTGCAGAATATATTTTATGCGAGATTTTAGGGATAAATATAGAAATCTTAGATTATCTATTTCCTAGTTGGAACTTAGAAATCTAAGATTATCTATTTCCTAGTTTGAACTTAGGAATCTAAGATTATCTAACTTAGAAATCTAAGATTATCTATTTTAGAAATCTAAGATTATCTATTTTAGAAATCAAAGATTATCTCTTTCCTAGTTTGAATTTAGGAACCCTAGATGAAGCATATAAATACAATGCTAAAGACATGCAGCCCATCCATCCGCCCTAGAGGCGAGACATAGAGCGTACTTATAGAAGAGCTGGACACGGCGCAGAAGGAAGAAAGCAGAATTATGGCCAGATTGTGCGCGCGAGCTGTCACGCGAGCCTGCCGACGCACCACATCAGATTTGTCTTGTTATTTTAGTTGTCATATAATTATTCTTGAGATGTATCCATTCAGTATGTCTAGCTAAACTCACTGAACTCGGTTTGGATTTTGATCTATGAATAATATGTTTTGAGGTTTTGTTCTTAATTTGCATGATTAAGTTTAGTATTATTATTCCACACTAAAATTGCATGATAATTAGGTTAGACAATTAAGCGAAGCCTTGCACCGCAGACTTAGTTGTAAAATCTATTATCTATAGTTAAACTATCAGAAGTACGTGACTGTGAATGATAGGAGTAACACTAGAATAGGCATTAACTACCTTGACCGGATTCGTTATTGACTAGACTAGATTGAGTAATAATATCATACACACTTTGACCGGAATGTATGTGTAGGTTATTAAGCTGTGACAGGACCTTAATCTACGTGGACAATTATATCATGTACCATTAGTGACCGAGGATAAACATAGAATTCATAGTGAAGAATCTGAACCGAGCTCATCTCTTGCATAGTTATTTACATCTTTTTCACTTGCTGTCTATTGTGCGCCAGTGGTACTTGCGCTTCACTCTTTTTCTTTTCTTCGTACTTTTTACTCACAACCCCAATTCTTAGTTTGTAGATTGAGAAGAGACTTCCACCGTTCCCTGTGGATTCGACCCCAGCTTGCCGATACTATACTAGTAAGGAGAGTCGGGATAAATTTGCAGCACTCAACGACGTGCTTTGTCATATTTTGGCGTCGTTGCCGGGGAACGGCTAGAGAAGTTTTCTTTTCATTTTTCTTTTTGTTATTTACTTTTCGTTTTCTTATATAAAAATCAAAAAAAAAAAATTTATTGTTACTTTTAATCTCGCTGTTGTTTTTGCTTTTGCATGGAAGTTAGTGGTGAGAACAGCGTGATCGGTAGACGAATGGATAACACACCAGATGCGCCAGCGCGCAATGTCGAGAACTTGTTTGCTAGACTGAACCCCGCAGAATTGGATGCTATCAGAAGGGAGGTTCAGAGAGATTTTGAGCAAAGCATGGCTGATGCGGCATTGAGGAATAAGGTCCAGATTCAAAATAACGTTGATGCTCGCGCGCCACCATATGTCGCGCGCGTTCCTGCGCAACCGGTAGTTCGACGCACCATAAAAGAGATGTTTGCTGCTGAGAATGGGTTCAGTTGGAGAGCGGATCAGAATTTCCAGAGACCGCGCGCTGACTGGCGCGCGCAACCTTACGCTCCAACTGGCGCGCGACCTTTGCGCCAGCTGCTTCATACAACCCACTGCACAGATACGCTGAAGGACCAGCACAATACAATCAGCAACCAAGAAGGTCTCTGGAGGACATAGTCGGGCAGCTGGCAGAAACCATACGCAAGAACGAAGAGCAAAACGACAAGCGTTTCACTCTCATTGAAAATCAGCTGACAGAGATCTCCGCTACCATAATCGAAATCATGGAGCACAGGAAAGCAAGAAGAATCTCTTCCAAAACGAGGTCAATACAGAGATACTCAGGTCAGACAAGGAGACATCAAGTGCGCAGCTGTCACACGCACACTGGAAAGCGCGCAACTGAAGGCGCATTCAGAGGATTCAGCCGATTCAGATGAGGAGATTATTGAAGAGCACGCTGAATCAACACCACCAGACGAGAGGTACATTGGAGAGTTTAATGAATTAATTGTTGCTAATGAGCTTGTACCGTCTGATGCGCAGGAACTTGTGGTTGCGTTCAAGGAACCGATATACCACTCTGATTATGACTGCAAGGGCAAAGGAGAGACTCTGCCCAATATCGTTAAAAGTGGTCTAAAATACGATCAAAGGTTTGCTCTAGACGAACCATTGGAGCTGAACGAGCCAATTCGCACGCCAATTGGTGCGCGAGTACACCATGGTTCGAGAGAAGCTCGTGAGCGAGTGCGAACGCGCGCTTTGACTCGCGCGACATCAACAGATTTGAACCTTTTCATTCCAAACTTTTATTCTGGTTTTGATGTCACTAACTCCCAGTTAAGCACTGATTCTAATTATGCACTTGAATATTTGCCATGCAGGAACAAAGCTGATAACAAAAAAGGGCAAAAATTCAAGTGTGGGGGAGAACACTGGTGCGCCGTAGTCTGCGCAAGGTAATGTCGAGCCAACGACGTTAAACAAAGGCACTTGTCGGGAGGTAACCCGTCACTTTACTTTACACGTTTTAGTTGCATTAGGATTTTTTTTTTTTTAGATAACTTAGTTTTTTGCATGCATGCGTACTGCCATCTTTACTACTTGTGCATAACGTGAGGACACGTTTTTGTTTAAGTGTGGGGGGTTAGTACATCTATCGTAGGAGTAGTTTAGGATAATTTTTTTCGTTTTTTTTAGTTTAGACTTGCTGAATGTGAACATCTCAAAAGGTAATCGTGCGCGAGAAACACTGGCTTGCGCAACCTGTGTGCGTACTCGCGCACCTGCTAATTTGTGCTTATATGACATATTCTGATTTTTGATAATTTTTTCGAATTTTGTGTATCTCTTGAGTGGAATAAAGAGGGATGTGGAGCTGATAGAAACGTCCTAGAGAAGCAGTCGACCGAACAGAAGCTTGAGGATCGGTTGTATGGTTATGAGTATTCGTGGAGGTTGATACTTCGCGGTCAAAGGATAAAAGAGCAAGCTCAGTCACGCAGATGCCGAAGGCGAAACCCTAATGGCGTGACGAGACGGGAAAACAGACCGTCTTCGCTGAAGTTAGTGCTCAGGAAGGGGCGCGCGGTTGCAAACGCGTGACCTGACTTGTGCGCGACTGATCAGAAGCGAGAGCGGGGCGTGGTTCCATAGCTGCTATCCGAAGGCCATGATTGGAAACCGTTCTAGGGAAGAATTAAGATCCGGACCAGAAAAAGAAGTATTCAATTCAGAGTTAAAGCTCAAAAGGCCTAGACATTGAAAAGAAGAAAATTGTGCAACAAAAGAGTTATCATCTGTCCGTGAACAATAGCAAAGCGTCAAAGACGTAAGCTCAGAAACCCTAAGACGCGAATCAATCATGTATCAGAGAAAGCGAATACGAATGACCATGCAATCGAAAATCAAGAAGAATTCGGTGACCGTTGCTTAAACAGGACTATCTCCTAATCATCCGAATTGGTATGCATTCCACTAGAGAGGTAACACAAGGTTTGAATTAAATACTGAAATCAGTTTTGTGTTATATAGTCACAGTTGCGCAGGTTATGTGAGTGGCGCAGGCATGTGGCGCAGTAAGTCCATTACTCACGCGTACATTCCACAAGAGGTAAGGACGCCAGCTTGTTCAGGGACGAACAAGAGTAAGTGTGGGGGATTTGATAAGTCACTTTCATATGATATTTTATGTCCTTTACACTATGCTTGTTTGTATATTTTCTTGTATAAGATTACGTTTTTTGTGTAGTTTTATATTTCAGGGAATAAATGGACCATAAGTTGAAAAAGAGCTAAAAGGCCATACTTTAGAGCATTATACCGGAAAGGCAGTTTCGACCTTTGCTGCTTCGTAAGGATGCCGAGAATGATTTACTGATCGGATGGAAACGAACTTTATATGGATGGAAAGCTAATTCAAAGGGCTACAACTCTCTAGTTTACCTCAACTTCAGATTCGTAATGAAAGATAGTCAAAAACGAGTTGCAAGAAGAAACAGTGCCACTGCAAACTGCAGATATATTTTATGCGAGATTTTAGGGATAAATATAGAAATCTTAGATTATCTATTTCCTAGTTGGAACTTAGAAATCTAAGATTATCTATTTCCTAGTTTGAACTTAGGAATCTAAGATTATCTAACTTAGAAATCTAAGATTATCTATTTTAGAAATCTAATATTATCTATTTTAGAAATCAAAGATTATCTCTTTCCTAGTTTGAATTTAGGAACCTTAGATGAAGCATATAAATACAATGCTAAAGACATGCAGCCATCCATCCGCCCTAGAGGCGAGACATAGAGCATACTTAGAGAGAGCTGGACACGGCGCAGAAGGAAGAAAGCAGAATTCCGGCCAGATTGTGCGCGCGAGCTGTCACGCGAGCCTGCCGACGCACCACATCAGATTTGTCTTGTTATTTTAGTTGTCATATAATTATTCTTGAGATGTATCCATTCAGTATGTCTAGCTAAACTCACTGAACTCGGTTTTGATTTTGATCTATGAATAATATGTTTTGAGGTCTTGTTCTTAATTTGCATGATTAAGTTTAGTATTATTATTCCACACTAAATTGCATGATAATTAGGTTAGACAATTAAGCGAAGCCTTGCACCGCAGACTTAGTTGTAAAATCTATTATCTATAGTTAAACTATCAGAAGTACGTGACTGTGAATGATAGGAGTAACACTAGAATAGGCATTAACTACCTTGACCGGATTCGTTATTGACTAGACTAGATTGAGTAATAATATCATACAGACTTTGACCGGAATGTATGTGTAGGTTATTAAGCTGTGACAGGACCTTAATCTACGTGGACAATTATATCATGTACCATTAGTGACCGAGGATAAACATAGAATTCATAGTGAAGAATCTGAACCGAGCTCATCTCTTGCATAGTTATTTACATCTTTTTTACTTGCTGTCTGTTGTGCGCCAGTGGTACTTGCGCTTCAGTCTTTTTCTTTTCTTCGTACTTTTTACTCACAACCCCAATTCTTAGTTTGTAGATTGAGAAGAGACTTCCACCGTTCCCTGTGGATTCGACCCCAGCTTGCCGATACTATACTAGTAAGGAGAGTCGGGATAAATTTGCAGCACTCAACGACGTGCTCGTCACGGACCAAGTCAGATATCAAGTGTCGCTAGAGAACAACCGCACCAGATCACTGCATCAGGTAGATGTAACCGGAGAGATCAAAGAACTGAAGGATATGATGCAGAAACTGATGATGAAACAGAGCACCGATGTTAGGACATGCGAATTCTGTCACGCCACAGATCACCAGATTGACGCATGCCCCTCCCTATTCGAAGAACACGCAGATGTTAATGCAGTAGGAGGATGGAATAATGGACAAGCTAGGCAAGGACAGCCTAGATTCGGTTTAGCAGAGAATGGATTTAGTTGGAAGAATGACCAGAATTTCCAAAGGCCACGCACTGACTGGCGCGCGCAACCTAATGCACCCACTGGCGCGCGACCTTACGCACCAGTGACTTCCTACAATCCACCACACAGACGCACTGAAGGACAAACGCAGAATACTCAGCCGCCCAAGAAATCATTAGAGGAAATAGTTAGTCAGTTGGCTGAGACAGTGCGAAGGAATGAAGAGCAGAATGATAAAAGATTTAAACTAATAGAAAATCAGCTCACCCAGATCGCCACCACTGTGAATGAACTGAAGGCTAGTGATGGTAATCTGCCCTCTCAGGTCATCCAGAACCCGAAAGGAAGTATCAACATGGTTCAGATGGACGCGCCACAACCAGACATTACCAGCGCGCCAGTTGATACGCGCGTTACTGATGGCGCAGCAGAAGAACAGAGTACAGAAATAGTTGTCGCACCAGTCTTTGCACGCACCAACCCTGACTCACCAGAACAGAAGGAAGGTATCATGCTGAATGATCTCCAAGCAAGCTTGAAGATATGCTTAGCTCCAGATTTACCAGAGAAACTTGCTGATCCGGGAACTTTTACTATTCCGTGCTTTATTGGAGACACCCTGGTTAGCGAGTGCATGTTAGACTTAGGAGCATCGGTTAACTTGCTGCCATATTCACTGTATTCAGCATCGTCAATGGGACCTCTAGACCAACGGACATTGCATTACTACTTGCGGACAACTCACGGACTGAAGCAAAGGGGAAGATAGTAGATGTCTTGACCCATGTCGGCAAACTCAAGTTCCTAGCAGATTTCTATGTAGTTGACATGAACAAGCCGAATACGGAAGCAAGAGAATCCGTGTTGCTGGGCCGACCATTCATGAGGACCGCGCAAGTGTGCATTGATGTCGGGAAAGGTATGGTGACATTACAAGACAAGAAGCACATACTCAGATTAGATGTCATCAACAGAATCAATTATCAGAGGAACCATTGGTAAATGATTGGGTAAACGAGGCACCAATACCAAGGCATTCTGAGATGATGCGCGCCAGCCAGAAGAATATGCCTTTGGCGCGCCAGAACAATATAAAGAGTAAGCCACCCGATAAGAGGCGCAGAGAGCGAAGCCGAGAGCAACACGACACTTGGGAACAGCATAGGAACGCAGATCTGGTGCGCAGGATGATCATGCAGAATAGGGCTGCGCAACTCAGGAACGCGCAAGAGCTAACATGCGCACAGACTAGCGCATCGTCAAGACATAATACGCGAGACTTCGCGTTTTCTATCTCTTTACCCTCCGATCATATTGATTACTCTTATTATTCTGATATTAACCCACTTGAATTTTTGCCATGCAGAAAAGATGATAACACGGAAGGAGGCAAATATTCAAGTGTGGGGGAGGTAAACCGTGCACTATGAGTGCACATTTGCGTCGAGCTAACGACGTTAAACAAAGCACTCGTCGGAAGGTACTCCGACAAACTTAACTTAGATTATTTTCATTTGTTTTGTGTGTGTGTTTAGTTTTAGTTTTAGTTTTAGGGTTAGTTTTGAGTTTGGGCCCATGTAGTTTTTGGGCCATGCATGCATGTGGGCTTTTTGCACTATAAATATGTGATGTGGGGTTCATTTTGTGTCACTCTCATTTTCATTTATCTCTCTAAACACAAAAAACCCAAAGCCACCAAGCCACCACCACCGCCGACGCCGCCACTGCCGCCGCGCCGCCGCCGCCACCCAACCCAGAATTTCAAGATTTTTGGTCAGAACGTAGATCTCAGTGCAGGTATTCTACTGTCAAAATTTCAGCTGATTTGGAATAGTTTTAGTGGTTCAATTGTGCAGTAGAAATTCTAGATCTAGATCTGCACCGTGCTCGCGCGTGACAGGACACGCGCGCCAGTTGAGACTTTTCGAGTATTATTTGCTGCATACAATGTCTATCTGTGTGGATCAATCGGAGAAACTGGATTTTGAGATCAAATATAGGATGTTCAGTAGGTGTGAAGTGTTGCCTACCGTTTTCATTGATGAGTGTTGGATCGAGGTTAGCTTGTACTTCTAGTCGTGAGGGTCGACTTGTCCCTCGATACGACTAGTCGCAGCGGAATAAACACGAGTAAATAATAAACACAATTAAAACAGTACTCACGATTTTAGGTGGAAACCCAACTGGGAAAAACCACCCCTTCCAGCAGCAACTGGAAGGATTCTCAACTTCAAACTTTATTAATGACCTCGAACCGAATACACTCGAATCAGCTAGTACAACTCCTCGTTTACTACTGTTCTAAGCTGCACCCCTTGATTCTCAGCCACCAACTAAGTCGAAGTTCTGCAGCAAGACGTCTCAAGCTAGATGGACTAATGAAGTCTCTAGCCTAACACTGAAAGCACTCAACCAACGTGATAAACGCGGTCACGCTCGCTCTCCTCGCTGCCGTTGTTCGTCTCCTTGTGCTTTGATATCGATCGCTCCTCTAGCTCTCTCACAAAGTCACACGGATGGAAGCTCCTGCTGCTGGCTTTTATACTAAGCCACACCTTCCAAATCAGTCCTACAATCCATGCAATATCAGATTAGGAAATATCATATCTAATGAAATCTTTGTTCAATATTTCTTTTCTAAACTCTAATAAGCAGTTAGGATATTATCACAATCAATATAGGCAGTTAGAATATCATCAAAATCGATCTAAACACTTTAGGAAACAAGATATACTTCCCTGATTTTTCTGAGTCCGAAATATCAGGAACTGCCAACGACTTCAGACTAGTCGTTCAGTAAGTCCAGTGAAGCATAATCTGCACACTCAATACACTAGTCAGTATTGATCACTTGTCATCATCAAAACCCCAAGGGTTCAATAATTTCCCCCTTTTTGATGATGACAAATAATCTGGAAAAATAAGAACAAGACAAGTGATGTGCAGATTCAATTACCGACCAAGCTACCGAGCATTCCCCCTAAGTTCATGCGCTAGGTCCTCTTGTTAAGGTTCCTTAGGAACTGAGTGAACTGGGTCCTTTACCTGCACATAACAGCCACTACTTCCCCCTTTTGTCATTATCAAAAACATCATAATCTGGGTTAGTAAAACAAAGGCCAAGTAAAACACCAAAATATCAGTCAAGCATACGCAGGTGTAAAAGAAGTGCAGTTCAACATAAAACTGCCCGTCACATCGGGCAAAACAGGACAAGTTCAGTTCAAAGTTTCAAAAAGAAAAGGGAAAATGTGCTAGGTCGAAACTGAAGGGCCTAGAGACTGGTCATCAGAGATCAAGAGGTTCGACTGGTGGCTTGAGCAGCAATAAATTTGTCCATTCTGATCAGCTGATCCACCTTCTCATTCAGAGACCGAAGCAAGCTAATAATCTCCTTCCTCTGAGAAACAGCAGTTGTATCCTCAGCTTGCTCCTTATCCTCTTGATCAGCATCCAGGTCCACTACTGGCACAGGCTCCTTCGCCTTCTCCTTCTCCATATCTCTAGCTCCTCCCTCAGCCAACTCGTACTTGTGCACCCAACCAATGCCTTCACTCCAGGCATAATTGATGCGACCCATGTGTCCTTCATTTAGTTGGCGGGAGCAACAGACCTCAGCCTTTGGATTGTATGCCTTGAAGTACTGGAGAATCATCTTGACCAGTCGGGGATATGGCAGCTTCTTGGACTCTGACTTCTTAACAACCACCATGAGCTGGAGAATAATCTTAGGCAGATTGAATGGCGCCCTTGTCAAAATTTTCCATAACAGGACCTCCTCATATGTGGTGGGAACAGTATGCTTACCTCCCCTTGGCAGCAGACACAGTGCTAAATACTCCAGGAGCACTTGAGAAATCACGGGCATATTCTCTCCCTTGCCCAGCACGATTTCATGGATCTCTGCCTCAGCCACATCCATGGGGATTCCTGCATTCAGCTCATCATACCCCTTGCACGGTATTTCCAGAATAGTAGCGAGGTCCTTCTCAGTGAACTTGAACTTTTCCTTACCAATCTTGGCATAACCGGTCTGAAGACTTCGAGAAGTCCTTGGCTGCATCTCTCTTTGCCTTCACCTGACGCTCACCAGAAAGTGTTGACTCTGCCTTCCTCTTGTTGCTTGGCAATATGCCGGAAGCAACTCCTTTTCCTTTATTTCTGGTGCTAATTCTTCTGCCCAGAGACATGCCCATACTCAGACTCTCCTCCTGACTGGTATGTGAGATTCGTTTTCCTGCATTGTCGTCTTTCACCTTTGACAACTGGTCATCTCCATCTACTGATATGGTCTTTTGCCTCAGATCCTCAGTTGTGGCTGGTAACTCTTCAGTGTTCCCCTTTTCCTTCACATCAGTGACCTTCTCATTGCTCGGAGTCCCAATCTCATCTGTCCTCTTGGGTGGTGACAAAATCTGCTTCTCATTGGTCAAACCAATCGGTGGCTATTGAATGCTGTCTACCAACCAAGTCTTACCACTAGTCTCTCTGATTAACCAGTCCCAATGTATACTGTGAAGGAAGTAATGCGGCAGTTGTCCTAGCGACAGAAAACATTACTCCAAAGAAAAAACATGTTAGTCAATTGATCACATAAACACACCCAAACATATGATCATTCACGAATATGTGTGTATCCTCTACCACTAGTGCCTCCTAACTACTAGTCAACACAGATGGGGACTGGAGACAGCTAGTTCTGGAATAGGCTAGGGATGGTCTCAACTACTTCCTTTGGGCTTATAATGTGGGAACAAATAGGAAGTGTTGTCAGGTCACAAAGAACATACTGAAGTATATCACAGTTTTACCATATGTGACGGGAGCCTTAAGCTGTACTGAAGCTACTAGTACACAAGATATGTGACCTCCAGTTGGTGATCACTAGTCACTTCTATCTACTAACACACCAGAGCATGAATATTCAGATCAGACAGAGGTTAGTAGTAGAAGTTATATACTGATTAGGATAGAGAGATCATACCCAGCTCCATTCGGAGCCTTTCGAAGAGTTCCCTATGCAAGGCCTTCGTGAAAATGTCAGCGACTTGATCATTTGTCCTACAGTAGTTCATTGTAACTATTCCCTTTTCAACCCAGTCTTTTAGAAAGTGATAACGAGTCTCTATATGCTTTGTTCTAGTGTGCTGCACAGGATTCTTAGAGATTTCAATAGCACTAGTGTTATCACAGAAAATAGGGACTGAAAGTAATTTAGGACCATAGTCACTTAGCTGTTGTCGGAGCCATAACAGCTGAGAGCAGCATGCAGCAGCTGCCATGTATTATGCCTCTGCAGTGGAAAGTGCCACTGAGTTTTGTTTCTTGGAAGACCAGGAGACTAGACATGAGCCAAGAAACTGAGCTGTTCCAGAGGTCGACTTCCGGTCTACTCTGCTTCCAGCGAAGTCCGCGTCGGTGTATCCCACAAGTTCTAGCGATTCTCCTCTAGGATACCACAGCACCAGGTTATCAGTTCCCTTAAGATACCTGAGTATTCTTTTAACTGCTTTCAAGTGTGTTTCTCTGGGGTCAGCCTGAAACCTGGCACAAAGACAAACACTATACATTATATCTGGTCGGCTAGCAGTTAAGTAAAGAAGTGAACCTATCATTCCCCGATAGAGTTTCTGATCAACTGGTGTAGCAGACTCGTCCTTCCCAAGCGAGTCATTTGGGGAAATCGGTGTACTGAAGTGTTTGGCGTCGCTCATACCAAACTTCTTTATCATCTCTCTCAGGTACTTCTGCTGGTAGATCTTGGTTCCTTCCTTTTCCTGTGACACTTGTAAACCAAGAAAGAAAGTGAGTTCACCTTCCATGCTCATTTCAAATTCTGTTCTCATGAGCTCTGAAAATTCCTTGACAAGAGAAGAGTTAGTGGAACCGAAAATAATGTCATCTACATATACTTGAACTACTAGTATATCACTTCCCTTTTTCAGCAAGAACAGAGTCTTGTCCACCTGTCCTCTGGTATATCCATGATCAAGTAAAAAATGGGACACTCGCTCATATCAGGCGCGAGGGGCCTGTTTCAGCCCGTACAATGCTTTCTCCAATCGGTAGACATGGTTCGGGAACTGGTGATCTTCAAACCCAGGTGTCTGAGACACATACACCTCCTCTTTCAGAATTCCATTCAGAAAGGCCGTCTTAACGTCCATTTGGTATAACTTGAATCCATGGTAGGCAGCATACGCAATCAGCAGTCTGATTGCCTCCAGTCTTGCTACTGGTGCGAATGTCTCATCATAGTCTATACCTTCCTGCTGGTTATACCCTTTGACCATCAATCTTGCTTTGTTTCGTACAATGTTCCCTTGATCATCAAGCTTGTTCTTGAATACCCATTTGGTACCAATAATGGTCCGGTCGGATGGATGAGGAACTAGTTCCCAGACTTTGTTGCGCTCAAACTGGTGGAGCTCTTCTTGCATGGCTACTACCCAGTCTGGATCCTTCAGTGCTTCAGTCACCGTTTTTGGTTATGTTAGGAAGTTCAGTGTAATAGTCTCTGAATTTGATCGGAGGATGACTCTGTCGTCCACTCGTTCTGGGAACCCCTTGATGTTGCTGTGTCTGCATTCTCTCCTCTGGTGGAGCACTACCAGAGCCTGGTAACTGATTATCCTCATCTGCTTCATTTTGAGTTTGTCCATCATCAGCCACTGGTTCCACAGCAGTATCTTCTTCCTTGTCAGATTCTTCATCTTCTGCATTGTTGTCATTATGAGACCCTTCTCCTCCACTTGTTCCTTGAGGCACAGGAACTGGTTCGTCTACAGGATCTTCCTCTGGAGTCCACTCATCTCTGGTCAGTTCGAAGTCATCATCGTCATCTTTTGTCAGCTCCAAAGTTCTCACAGACTTTCCTCCCATAACTGACTCGTCGAACCTGACGTGTATCGACTCTTCTACTCTCTTCAACCGATGATTATAAACTTTGTAGGCTTTGCTTGAAGATGAGTATCCAACAAAGGTTCCTTCGTCACTTCTTGGATCAAACTTACCGAGACTGTCCTTACCATTATTGTGCACATAGCACTTGCAACCGAAGACGCGCAGGTGAGACAGATTTGGTTTTCTACCCCTCAGAAGCTCATATGGAGTCTTGTCAATCCCTGGTCTCAGATAGGCTCTGTTGATGATATAGCATGCGGCATGTAGTGCTTCGGCCCAGAAGTTTCTAGGAAGATTACTGGCTATCATCATGGTCCTAGTCATGTCCTCTAGAGTTCGATTTTTCCTTTCAACCACTCCGTTCTGTTGGGGGTCCTAGGAGCGGAGAAGTTATGACTTATACCTTCCAGTCTGCACAAGTCAAGAAATTGAGAGTTCTGGAACTCTGTTCCATGGTCAGTACGTAGTGAGATAATAGATAAGTCAAGTAATCGTTCAACACTAGTTTTCCAATTTTCGAACTCATCAAAAGTTTCATCTTTAGTTCTAAGAAAGATAGTCCAGGTGTACCTTGAGTAGTCATCAACAATGACTAGTACATATCGATTACCTCCTCTACTCTGGACACGCATCGGTCCGCACAGATCCATATGAATCAAGTCTAGAGGCTTCTTGGAACTTACCCAGTCCTTTGATTTGAAGGAGCTTCTCACCATTTTACCTTTGGCACAAGAACCACATACTCCGTTCTCAGATTCCTTCACGCTGGGTAATCCTTCTACTAGATTCTTCTTTTGGAGTTTGGAGAGAAGACGTAGACTGGCATGTCCTAGTCTTCGGTGCCATAAGTCAGAATCATCTGAGTGCGACACAAGGCACAACTCCCTTCTGGCTCAAACGAGTGATCAACAATATAGACATTGTTATTTCTTATTCCCTTCAGAAGAATCTTTCCTGTCTCAATGCGCTCAACCAAACAGTCAGTGTCAGTGAAAATAATTCGATTTTTACCTTTTTGCGATAACTGAGAAACACTTAGCAAGTTATAACTTAAACCTCTAACATAACTAACATCTTCTACATGAGTAGTACTAGACAGACTTACAGTACCGATCCCACAAATTTCACCTCTGCTCTTGTTTCCAAAGGTGATCGGTCCTCCTTGATGTTTATTGAGAGTTAGGAACCACTCCTTGTTCCCTGTCATGTGGAGTGAGCATGCACTGTCTATGAACCACCTCTGTCCCTTCTTCTTTACCTGCAAGGGAAACATCAGTCTTACGGACCCAGATCGACTTGGGCTTAATTGCTTTTGATTTATAGGAAACAGCATTAATAAATTTGTTAGTGGGATTAGGTTTCCATTCTGTTCCAAGATCAATTTTCCTTCTTGGAGTTTCCCTAGGTCTTCCTCCTGTGGATGTCTAGTGTTGTCTGGTCAAGTGTTGTCCAGTCCAGTGTTGTGGTCGTTCCTTATGATAGCGAGGTGAGGACTGTCTCTGTCTGTTCCAGTGTTGTGGTCGCTTCTCATGATAGTGATGTGTCGATTCATAGCCTTGGGAGTATCTTTGTTGTGATCTCATGGGTTCTTTCCACTTGTGGTTCCCCCTGACTTCCTGACCATGATTCCTAGTGTACATCTCATTCCTCTCCTTATCAACTTTTAGCTTACCACATTCTCTGCGGTAATGTCCATTATTACCACAGTTCCAGCAAACACGGTGCGATCTCAAGTTTACGTACTTACTGTTTCCCGGTCTGAACGGTTTACCCTTCTTTCTTTCCTGGAAGTTCAATGGTCCAGTGTTATCTGCTTGCTTCTTCCACATCTGATATGCCTTAGAACCATCAAATGGCACATACTGGTCGTTAGAATGATCCTTCGAAATTTTCTGGCTAGTATGTGTTCTGGCAGAACTGGTGGAGGCAAGATGTTTTTCCTCAACAATGTATCCAAGACCTGGTCGGAATCTTTCACTCAGTGTAGGTACCTTTTGTTCAGCAGCATCAACAACAGGTGCCTTCATCTTCAGCTTGTCCAGTTTTGTGACCAGTTCGTTATTCTCTAGACTCTTCCTTTCCAGTTCATCAGTCAGTTCTGTTTTCTCCTTTTCCAATTTCTGTATTTCATTCCTCAATTGGTTGACTTCCTCTTTCAGATCAGGACAGTTGTTACATTTGACGGACTTCTTCTTAATCGCATCCTGAAGTTCTATAGCAGTGCCAGACCATAGCAGATTTTCCTCAATGAGACCTGCAATTTCAACTTTCTGCTCTTCCAATATACTACTCATCTCGTCATTCACATCGGTTAGTTTTCTCAGGAGATCTAATAAATCAGCACGAGACATTCTAGAAGAAGAGTTAGTACTTACCTCATTATCAGCGTTGTTATTAAGAGCCATTAAGCACACTTCCCGATTCACTGGTAGGTCACAATCACTTTCTCCCCATGCAGCCAGCATTGCTTTGCTATCCATTTCAGTAGCAGGCTTTCCTGCCTTCTTTCTCAGACACTCAGTGATCTATGTCCTTTCTTTTGGCACCACCAGCATATGATGTCCTTCTTTCTTTAGGACCAGTCGATTGTGTGTTCTGATTAGAGGACTGTGAGTTCTGGTTGTCTCTCTGTTAAACTTTCTGACTTTCCTCATAGCATCCAGTTTTGTCATTCTTAGTGCTCTGGTGATCAACGCAGTGGATTCATCAAGGTCCTCATCATCTTGAGCATCAGTCTGGACTAGTTCAAACGCTTTTTCAACCTTAAGTGCCAGTGACTTGGACTTTGTAGCTTCTCTGGAGGCCGTCTTCCCTTTGAACACAATAGCATGTGACTGAAGTCTCGCTACAAGTTCTTCCAGTGATATAGCTTTAATATCTGATTGAGCGTGTAGGGCCATTGCTATGTGATCCCAGCTAGGATCCAGTGCCTGGAGGAACCGGTGAGTGATTCTCCAGTCTTCCATCTTTCACCCAGAAAGACAGTTGTCCCACACATGTCTGGAACCTGGATGAAAGTCCTCCAGGATTCATTCCTTCCCTGAGCAACCGACTCATACTCCTTAAGTGCTGTCAATATTCTGTTCTTCTGATATCCTCATTCCCAGAGTACAGTCTTTTCAGGGCCTCCCAAATCTCATTGGCAGTGTCATATCCTAGTATCTTCCGTTTGTCTCCTTCGGTCAGTGCTTGAAGGAGAACTCTTTTGCACGATGGTTCTTTTCAACGATCCGATAGTCTTCTTCATCATAAAGGTTCCTCATCCTTAACCATCATCATTTGGTCCAAAATGGTTCATCTCCTCTAGTAATGACCTTCCAGACCTGAGCGTCCAGAGAACACACATGTGACTTGAACTGTTTGACCCACCAGTCATATTCTCCCGATTTCAGTGGTGGGGGTGTCCAATCTCCGAAGTTTTTGGCCATTGTACCTGCAAGCTAACACTAATCTAGAGCACCGGGCTCTGATACCAATTGTTGGATCGAGGTTAGCTTGTACTTCTAGTCGTGAGGGTCGACTTGTCCCTCGATACGACTAGTCGCAGCGGAATAAACGAGTAAGTAATAAACACAAGTAAAACAGTACTCACGATTTTAGGTGGAAACCCAACTGGGAAAAACCACCCCTTCCAGCAGCAACTGGAAGGATTCTCAACTTCAAACTTTATTAATGTCCTCGAACCGAATACACTTGAATCAGCTAGTACAACTCCTCGTTTACTACTGTTCTAAGCTGCACCCCTTGATTCTCAGCACCAACTAAGTCGAAGTTCTGCAGCAAGCCGTCTCAAGCTAGATGGACTAATGAAGTCTCTAGCCTAACACTAAAAGCACTCAACCAACGTGTAAACGCGGTCACGCTCGCTCTCCTCGCTGCCGTTGCTCGTCTCCTTGTGCTTTGGTCTCGATCGCTCCTCTAGCTCTCACAAAGTCACACGGATGAAGCTCCTGCTGCTGGCTTTTATACTAAGCCACACCTTCCAAATCAGTCCTACAATCCATGCAATATCAGATTAGGAAATATCATATCTAATGAAATCTTTGTTCAATATTTCTTTTCTAAACTCTAATAAGCAGTTAGGATATTATCACAATCAATATAGGCAGTTAGAATATCATCAAAATCGATCTAAACACTTTAGGCAACAAGATATACTTCCCTGATTTTTCTGAGTCCGAAATATCAGGAACTGCCAACGACTTCAGACTAGTCGTTCAGTAAGTCCAGTGAAGCATAATCTGCACACTCAATACACTAGTCAGTATTGATCACTTGTCATCATCAAAACCCCAAGGGTTCAACAATGAGGAGTTCCTCCGCGAGATGGGGCTCTACGAAGAAGTGCATGAGGCTTTCACCGCAACTGGATATGGAGCTCAGCTCAGATACTGACGTGGAGGATACATTGGAGTTCCTCGCGTCGTATGAGGGATTAGCTGATCGGATTCGGTACCGCCACAGGGGCGTGTACTACGAGGCCACGCCATCACAGTTTGGCGCAGTCATGGGACTGGCGCGCATGCCTGGCGCAGAGGTGGATGAACACACGGACCAGGAAGCCTGGGACGACTGAACTGACGGCAGCAAGCCGTGTGCCGGAGGAAGGAGCCTCGGCACTGAACTGTTAGATCCGAAGATGTTCTATCTTAAGAGGCTCATCTCCCACTCCATCATCGGCCGCTACAATGGATCTCAGCGGCCCGGACTACTAGATATGGAGATCCTCAAGGGTCTTTACTATGGGAAGAAGGTGCGCTACACGCGCCTGCTCACTAGCTACTGGGAAGCTGTGAGTATGAAGGGCCCACTGCTTTGTGGAGGACTGATCACGCACTTCCTGCGTGCGCTGCACATGGAGCCCTGGCTGGAGGAGCATACTATCGTACGAGCTGAGTACCTGACGCGCCAGAAGATGCGCTTGTACAAGGGAATTAAGGTGCGCGCGGATGGTACCGCGTATTGGAGTTACAGGCGCGGATTGGAGAACTACAGAGTTGCGCCAGTGGAGGTCGCGCCAAAGGTAGTGGCGCGAGAGTCGGCAGCACCCCAGAAGAAGCAGTCGCCAGACCGGGCGTGCGCAACCTGAGACCAGCGCACAAGGAGGTCGCGCATATGTGCAGATGGGACGAACGCTGGGCGTTGAACGCCCAGCGTGTTATGGAGTATGTGGCGCCTCAGGGTGCCAACTTGGACATGACGCCACCCAGGGGTTGGCACGCTGGAGACCCGATCCCAGAAGAATATGCGCTGCAGAGCGAAGATCCAATTGAAGAACTCTCCCGGTCGTTTTCCACTTCGTTTTGAATATTTTTGTGATCGGTGTACTGAACTATTCGGTGGATGATTTGTATTTCAGTCTTAAAACACTTGTTTCTATTCGGTGCTCTAATTTGAATCGGTGTTTTAATTGACTCGGTGGGTGGCCATATTATGAATTGTGATCGGTGCGTAATTGTTATATGTGCATGCATTGCTATTGCCTTCTTATTACTTGTGCATAACGTGAGGACACGTTTTTGTTTAGGTGTGGGGGGGGTAGTAGTACAAACTTAGGAGTAGAATTAAATTTTTCTTTTTTTTAGTTTAACCAAACCGAATGTGAACACATCTCAAAAGGAAACTGCGCGCGAGAAATACTGGCTTGCGCGACCTGTGTGCGCACTCGCGCACCTGTGGTAATTTGTGCTTATATGACATATTCTGAATTTTTGATAATTTTTTCGAATTTTATGTGTCTCTTGAGTGGAATAACGAGGGATGTGGAGTTGATAGAAACGTCCCAGAGAAGCAGTCGACCGAATAAAGCTTGAGGATCGGTTGTGTGGTTATGAGTATTCGTGGAGGTTGGTACTCCGCGGTCAAAGGAATAAGAGCAAGCTCGGTCACGCAGATGCCGAAGGCGAAAACCCTACCAGCGTGACGAGACGGAAAAACAGACCGTCTTCGTGGAAGTTAGTTGCTCAGGAAGGGGCGCGCGGTTGCAAACGCGTGGCCTGACTTGCGCGCGACTAGCCAGAAGCGAAAGCGGGGCGTGGTTCCATAGCTGCTATCCGAAGGCCATGATTGGAAAACGTTCTAGGGAAGAATCAAGATCCGGACCAGAAAAAAAGTATTCAATTCAAAGTTAAAGCTCAAAAGGCCGAAACAATGAAAAGAAGAAAGTGTGCAACAAAAGTTATCAATCCGTCCGAGAACAAACAGTGAAGCATCAAAGACGTGAAGCTCAGAGACCCTAAGACACGGATCAATCACGTATCAGAGAAAGCGAATACAAAATAACCATGCAATCGTAACTCAAGAAGAATTCGGTGACCGGTGCTTAAGAAGGACTATCTCCCAATCGTAACTCAAGAAGAATTATGTTACAGTTATGAATAATGTATATGAATTTATTAAAGTATGTTAAGTATGTCTTTGATTGTATGACTTCTTTTGATTTTTTTAATAAAAATGACATGTCTATAATAATCCTATAAAGTTTATATTTTTTAAATATTTTCAAAAGTTATAAAATTATAATTGTAATTATATTATTGTTAATAACAACAAAATAGTTTTGTTTTCACACGGGAAAGGGAACATTAAGTTGGAGACCATTATATTTAGTACTTAGTATTAGTAAAATGCTGATCTGCAAACAGGGTTTATTATTGGTACAAATCCTTCAGTGAAATGTAGATTACTTAGTTATATAATTATACTTGATTTACTGTCATACTGCCATCTATAAATGTATTTTATTGACTTGATAATCCCTTGATAGAAATTAGAAATTAATAGAAGAGACTGAGATGAGATTGGAGAAAAGGAGATGAATAGAGTGGAAGTCATCAGAATAGAAAGAGATCAGGGCACAAAGAGATTAAGTATTTTTATTAATTTTCTCATTATAATACTCTTCATGCATGTATTTATACTAACTGTTCCGCACTTCATTTCACGACTATTCTAAAATTCCTATCATGCCTTCATGCAGCTCAACACGTGATGATCTATAAGTCAAAGGAAGCACATAGAACACATAGAATTATTGATTCATTAATCATTCGTATACGCACAAAAATCAAATATGAGGTTTGAAATCAACATTATCTTACAACTTCAGGAATCAGAATGAGAAATGAGCCATTCTTAAACTTATTTGACAAATCAAAAATTTGTTCTATTCATCATTGTGGTAATTGAAGCAGCAACAAGAAGAGAGTTGGGCCGTCTACTTCAGCCCAGCTCAGATAAGGTGTGCTGACGTGGCTCCAGCTCAGCGCCAGCTGTAGAAGAGGACCAATAAGTGTTGCCTCCTGAATCCAGTTATGCATCTCACGTGGAAGATTCTGGCCGTTGGATTAAGAAGAGTTTGAAGGGCTGTGAGATTACTCGGTGAAGAAGAGTATAAAAGCGTGGCTTTGATGAGAGTGTGCATTAGGGTTTTCTCCACCGTTCTTGTGCGGTTAGGGTTCTTCAGCTTGTTTCTTGTTTTCGGTTGATTCTCTGAGCGTGTGTTGTAAATCAAGTGAGGTGCTTTGTAGAGTGTTCTGAGAGGTGTTGATTGAGCCTGGATTCACCTGGTTTGGTGAGGAAGGATCTGAGTAGGGGTATTTGCTTTGAGGAGTAGCACAAGGCTGTGTGTTGCTTGCCTGCTTGTAATCTCAGAACATTGCCGGAGTTTCACCGGATACTATAGTGGATTAGCGAGCCCCAGAGCTCAACGTGGATTAAACCCTAACGGGATAAAAATCCAAGTGTACATCTTTCTTTTCTTGTACTGTTATTTAAGTTCTTGATATTGTTCAGGTTATTAAATCCGTGTTTGATATTAGGTCTTGAAGTAGCATTAGGCTAGGACTTGTATATTAGTTCTAGGATAGATTCAGGTGTTAATGAATCACTACACTGGCATCAGAGCCGGAATAATAGATTCCGGGGAGTTTACTGAGTTTGGAAATTAACTCTGTTTTATTGAACTATTCTGCTTCACTGATAATTTCTGTTTTCTTTGTTTCTTGCGAGGAAAATGTCTACAAGGATGGAGGTCTACTCCTATGATGGGAAGTCCGATTTCGGGGTCTGGAGCATAAAGATGAGAGCCTTGCTGTCTCATCACAAGGTTCTCATTGCTCTAGAAGAACCTGATAAATGGACTGAAGATCAGAAAAAGCGAAAAGAGGAGATCAATGAGGAAGCAAGGAATTTGCTAGTGCTGAACCTAGCTGATCATTTGCTGAGGAAAGTGATTACAGAAAAGACCGTGCTCGGTCTTTGGAACAGGTTAGTCACTCTGTTTTCTATTCCGCAAGCTCCTAATTTAGCATATCTTAAGGCTGCTGTTTTTGCTTATAAGATGGACAGTGCTAAGAGTGTTGATGATAATCTTGATGACTTGCTGCGTATGACCTTGCAATTAAATGATACCAAGTTTCCAGTAGATGAAAAGAGTCTTGTTATGATTTTAATGAAAGCTTTGCCTGATAATTATCAAGCTGTTAAAAATGCATTTCAGTATACCAGTACTCTGCCCTCTTATGATGTGTTGTGTAATGCCATGAAAACTAGGGAGTTAGAAATTAAAAACCTGAAACTTAAAGAGTGGTTTTGGATTGTTTGTTAAAAATAAAAACAAGAACCAAACTGATAAGTCTAAGGCTAACAACAATAAAGATAATAAGGGTAAGGGGGATAAGGGTAAAGAACAAATTGGTCAGAAAGAAACTAGGAAGTGTTATTTCTGTGGTAAGGTAGGTCACCTTAAGAAAAACTGTTTTAAGTGAAAAAATAAAAAGAAAAGTGAAACTTCTAATGAAAATAATTTAGCTAATGGTTCAGGGAATGAAAATGAGTGTACTGAGGTTTTATCTGTGACTGATACGACTTTTTCTGAATCTTGGGTGTTAGATTCTGGTTGTACATATCATATGAGCCCTAATAGATCATGGTTTGATGATTTCTCTCCTTCGAATAATGAGCATGTTTACATGGGTAATGATAATGTATGTGATGCGCTTGGCATAGGGTCTGTTAGATTAAAACTTAGTAATGATAAGATAATTACATTGACTAAAGTTAGATATATTCCTGGTTTAAAAAGAAACTTAATCTCTTTGGGTGCACTTGACGATGTTGGGTGTGTGTGTAAAACTGAAAATGGCAGCATGAACATTTATAGGAATAATAAATTACTAATGAGTGCCCCTAAGATAACTGGTTTGTATATACTTAATGGTGCTTGTTGTAATGCTGCTGTGTCTGATTCTGATAAGTGTGTAGCTTGGCATTTAAGGCTAGGTCACATTAATTTAAAAGGACTTACTGAGTTAAATAAACAAGGCATGCTGAATAATTGTTCTGAAATTAATCTGCCATTTTATGAGTGTTGTGGGCTTGCTAAACAACATAGGCTTAAATTTGGGCATGGTAGGCATTTATCTAAGAATGTTTCAGAATATATTTATGCTGATTTATGGGGGCCTGAACAATATGAGTCTCATGGTGGTGGTAAATATTTTCTTTGCTTGGTTGATGACTTCTCTAGGATGGTTTGGACTTTTCTGTTAAAAACTAAAGATGAGGTATTAATTAAGTTTAAAGAATGGAAATTACTAGAGGAAAATCAGACTAACTCTAAGATTAAAACACTTAGGACTGATAATGGAGTTGAGTTCTGCAATGCTGAGTTTGATGGTTTTTGTGCTGATTGTGGTGTTCTAAGACATAGAACAGTTAGGTTCACCCCTCAGCAAAATAGTGTTGCTGTGCGGATGAACATGACTTTATTAGAGAAGGTAAGAGCATTGCTCTTTACCTCAGGGTTGTCTAAGGCCTTCTGGGGAGAAGCCTTGGCAACTGCCACATATGTAGTTAATAGAAGCCCTAATAAAAACCTAGAATTCAAATGTCCTGTAGAGAAATACACCGGTAGGAAACCTGATTTATCTCATCTTAGGATTTTTGGCTTCTCTGCTTATGCTCATGTTAAAGATGGTAAATTAAATACTAGGTCTATTAGATGTATATTCTTAGGGTACCAAACGGGAGTTAAAGGATATAGGTTATGGGATAGGGACTCACCTCGTGTTAAAATAGTTATAAGTAGGGATGTAGTATTTAATGAAGAAGATTTCCCTTACAAAACTGAATCTGGAGTTGCTGAACCTGCTAACCTTGTAGATCATGTGAGTACCTCAATTGAGGTGGAGCCTATTCTATTGACTGATAACAGAATGGACCAAGGTCAGGTGGAGGATATCCCACCTGATCCTGGTCTAGGGTTAGAAGAACCAAATGATCAGCCTGGCAATCATGACCAAGGTCTTGAACCAGAAACAGAAGCTGAAAATCTAGAACCCTCTCAAACTGAGCAGTTGGATAACTATCAGTTGGTGAGGGATAGTGATAGGAGAGTTCCTAAACCGAATCCTAGATACCCTAGGCAACCTGGCCTGTCCATAGCTGACCTAGTATACACTGCCTTACTAGCTGCCCATGAGGTAAAATCAGTAGAACCTAAAAATTATAGGCAGGCTATGAGTTCTAGAGATAAGAACAAATGGGTGGAGGCAATGAATGAGGAAATGAACTCATTAATGGTTAATAAGACCTGGCAGTTAGTACCTAAACCCAAAGAACATAAGCTAGTTGAGTGTAGATGGCTGTATAATATAAAAGAAGGGCAAACAGAATCTAGGTATAAGGCAAGACTAGTAGCAAAAGGTTATTGATAGAGCACAGTTGTACGCTACTTTACATTGCTCATATTCTAACATATTTCAGTATAAGATTACGCTTTTGGTGTAGTTTTGTATCTCAGGTTCAAAAGATGAGTTAGAACAAAAACGCAGCAAGAAGACTGAATTCCAGACCAAAAGACAACAATGTGACAGCAAAGGAAGAAGACCACTAGCGCACGAGCACCATGACGCGCGAGTGTGGGTCGCGCAGAGGACAGCAAAACGGTGACGTCAGCAGACAGCAAGATATCCGAAGCGATGACATCATCACGCGCGAAGATTATTTCTAAGTTCGGTTTTTGGAGATTTAATATTTCCTAAGCTGATTCTTAGAGATAAAGATGATTTCCTACAGATATCCTTGCCTAAATATTCATGGAAACCCTAGGAGGCAAGGCTATAAATATCAAGCTTCATGGAAATCACAAGAGAGCGATTTTAGAGGGAGCTGACGGCGCAGAGCAGAATTCTGGCGAGATCACGCGCACAAGCTGTCACGCGAGCCTGCCGACGCACTATACAGATTTGTCTAGCTATTTTAGTTGCCTTATAATTATTCTTGAGATGTATTCAATCAGCATGAGTAGCTAAACTCACTGAACTCGGTTTGGATTTTAATCTATGAATTATATGTTTTGAGGTCTTATTCTTAACTGGCATGATTAAGTTTAGTATTATTGTTCCGAACTCAATTGCATGATAATTAGGTTAGACAATTAAGCGAAGCCTTGCACCGCAGACTTAGTTGTAGGATCTGTTATCTATAGTTAAACTATCAGAAGTACGTGACTGTGAATGATAGGAGTAACACTAGAATAGGCAGTAGCTACCTTGACCGGATTCGTTATTGACTAGACTAGATTGAGTAATAATATCATACAGACTTTGACCGGAATGTATGTGTAGGTTATTAAGCTGTGACAGGACCTTAATCTACGTGGACAATTATATCATGTACCTTTAGTGACCGAGGATAAACATAAATTCATAGTGAAGAATCTGAACCGAGCTCATCTCTTGCATAGTTATTTGCATCTTTATACTGCTGTCTGTGTGTGCGCCAGTTGTACTTGCGCAGCAGTTTTCTTTCTTTTAATTGTTTACTCACGCACAACCCAATTCTTAGTTTGTAGTTGAAAAGAGACTTCCACCGTTCCCTGTGGATTCGACCCCAGCTTGCCAATACTATACTAGTAAGGAGAGTCGGGACAAATTTGCAGCACTCAACGACGTGCTCGTCAAATTTTGGCGCCGTTGCCGGGGAGCGGCTAGAGAAGTTTTCTTTTCCTTTTTCTTTTTGTTTTTACTTTTCGTTTTTTTAAATAAAAATCCAAAAAAAATTAGTTACGTTTAATTTAGCTGTTGTTTTTGTTTGCATGGAAGATTTTGGTGAAATAGTGTAATCGGCAGAAGAAGAGAAACTCCAGACGCGCCAGTGCGCAACGCCGAAAACATTTTTGCTCGCCTGAACCCAGCTGAACTCGAAGCAATCAGAAGAGAAGTACGCAGAGATTTAGAGTTCAGAATGGACGTTGAATTACCCAGAAACGACAATCAGCTGAATAAAACATGGATGACGCGCCACCTCCTGTCGCGCGCGTGCCTGCTCAACCAGTGGCGCGACGCACCATCAAGGAGATGTCTGCTCCTCAAGCGTTAATCAACCATGGTGCATGTGCTCCTCCAGATGGACATTTGACTGCGGACTCAGCTTGTTCACTACATACCAAAATTCCATGGTATGGCTAGTGAGAACCCAGTAAACATGTACGAGAGTTGCGGCCATTTGCGAGAACATGAGGAATGGGAATGAGGATCCGAGTTGCTGAACTTAGAGCTTCCCATTCTCTTATGTGATTCAGCTCGACAATGGTTGATGGGCTAGCTCCGGGTTCAATAAGGACATGGCCCGAGTTACAAGAACGGTTTCTAGACAATTTTATCCCGCGGCCAAAGTATCACTGCTACGTAGAGAGCTAGCTGCGCCGAAACAGTTGCATGGAGAGTCATCAGAGTATTACGAGCGGTTCAGGGAACTTGAAGCGAACTGCTACAATCATGGACTCCCGCAACATGTGTTGATAGAGAACTTCCTCAACGGATTAACTGAGATGGAACTCAGGTTGTTGAATGCTTGCGCAGGAGGCAACGTGAGGAATATGTATCCGGAGGATGTATGGAAGCTAATAGAGGACACGGCGGACCAAGTCAGATATCAAGTGTCGCTAGAGAACAACCGCACCAGATCACTGCATCAGTAGATGTAACCGGAGAGATCAAGAATTGAAGGATATGATGCAGAAGCTGATGATGAAACAGAGCACGAGTTAGTTGAATTCTGTCACGCCACAGATCACCAGACTGACGCATGCCCCTCCCTATTCGAAGAACACGCAGATGTTAATGCAGTAGGAGGATGGAATAATGGACAAGCTAGGCAAGGACAGCCTAGATTTGGATTGGCAGAGAATGGGTTTAGTTGGAAGAATGACCAGAATTTCAAGGCCGCGCGCTGACTGGCGCGCGCAACCTAATGCCCCACTGGCGCGCGACCTTACGCGCCAGTGCTTCCTATAACCCACCACACAGACGCACTGAAGGACAAACGCAGAATGCTCAGCCCCCAAGAATCATTAGAGAAATAGTTAGTCAGTTGGCGAGACAGTGCGAAGGAATGAAGAGCAGAATGAAAAAGGTTTAAACTGATAGAGAACCAGCTCACCCAGATGCCACCACTGTGAATGAACTGAAGGCTAGTGATGGTAATCTGCCCTCTCAGGTCATCAGAACCCAAAGGGAAGTATCAACATGGTTCAGATGGACGCGCCACAACCAGACCATACCAGCGCGCCAGTTGATACGCGCGTTACTGATGGCGCAGCAGAAGAACAGAGTACAGAAATAGTTGTTGCACCAGTCTTTCACGCACCAACCCTGACTCACCAGAACAGAAGGAAGGTATCATGCTGAATGATCTCCAAGCAAGCTTGAAGATATGCTTAGCTCCAGATTTACCAGAGAAACTTGCTGATCCGGGAACTTTTACTATTCCGTGCTTTATTGGAGACACCCTGGTTAGCGAGTGCATGTTAGACTTAGGAGCATCGGTTAACTTGCTGCCATATTCACTGTATTCAGCATCGTCAATGGGACCTCTAGAGCCAACGGACATTGCATTACTACTTGCGGACAACTCACGGACTGAAGCAAAGGGGAAGATAGTAGATGTCTTGACCCATGTCGGCAAACTCAAGTTCCTAGCAGATTTCTATGTAGTTGACATGAACAAGCCGAATACGGAAGCAAGAGAATCAGTGTTGCTGGGCCGACCATTCATGAGGACCGCGCAAGTGTGCATTGATGTCGGGAAAGGTATGGTGACATTACAAGACAAGAAGCACATACTCAGATTAGATGTCATCAACAGAATCAAGTTATCGAGGAACCATTGGTAAATGATTGGAAACGAAGCACCAATACCAAGCATTCTGAGATGATGCGCGCCAGCCAGAAGAATATGCCTTTGGCGCGCCAGAACAATATAAAGAGTAAGCCACCCGATAAGAGGCGCAGAGAGCGAAGCCGAGAGCAACACGACACTTGGGAACAGCATAGGAACGCAGATCAGGTGCGCAGGATGATCATGCAGAATAGGGCTGCGCAACTCAGGAACGCGCAAGAGCTAACAGCGCACAGACTAGCGCATCGCAAGACTAATACGCGAGACTTCGCGTTTTCTATCTCTTTACCCTCCGATCATATTGATTACTCTTATTATTCTGATATTAACCCACTTGAATTTTTGCCATGCAGAAAAGATGATAACACGGAAGGAGGCAAATATTCAAGTGTGGGGGAGGTAAACCGTGCACTATGAGTGCACATTTGCGTCGAGCTAACGACGTTAAACAAAGCACTCGTCGGAAGGTACTCCGACAAACTTAACTTAGTTTATTTTCATTTGTTTTGTGTGTGTGTTTAGTTTTAGTTTTAGTTTTATTTTAGGGTTAGTTTTGAGTTTGGGCCCATGTAGTTTTGGGCCATGCATGCATGTGGGCTTTTTGCACTATAAATATGTGATGTGGGGTTCATTTTGTGTCACTTTTCATTTTCACTTATCTCACTTAACACAAAAACCCAAAGCCACCAAGCCACCACTGCCGCCGCGCCGCCGCCGCCACCCAACCCAGAATTTCGAGATTTTTGGTCAGAACGTAGATCTCAGTGCAGGTATTCTACTGTCAAAATTTCAGCTGATTTGGAATAGTTTTAGTGGTTCAATTGTGCAGTAGAATTCTAGATCTAGATCTGCACCGTGCTCGCGCGTGACAGGACACGCGCGCCAGTTGAGACTTTTTGAGTATTATTTGCTGCATACAATGTCTATCTGTGTGGATCAATCGGAGAAACTGGATTTTGAGATCAAATATAGGATGTTCAGTAGGTGTGAAGTGTTGCCTACCGTTTTTATTGATGAGGAGTTCCTCCGCGAGATGGGGTTCTATGAAGAAGTGCATGAGGCTTTCACCGCAACTGGATGGGGATCGTTTATGGAGCTCAGCTCAGATACTGACGTGGAGGATACATTGGAGTTCCTCGCGTCGTATGAGGGATTAGCTGATCGGATCCGGTACCGCCACAGGGGCGTGTACTACGAGGCCACGCCATCACAGTTTGGCGCAGTCATGGGACTGGCGCGCATGCCTGGCGCAGAGGTGGATGAACACACGGACCAGGAAGCCTGGGACGACTGGACTGACGGCAGCAAGCCGTATGCCGGAGGAAGGAGCCTCGGCACTGAACTGTTAGATCCGAAGATGTTCTATCTTCAGAGGCTCATCTCCCACTCCATCATCGGCCGCTACAATGGATCTCAGCGGCCCGGACTACTAGATATGGAGATCCTCAAGGGTCTTTACTATGGGAAGAAGGTGCGCTACACGCGCCTACTCACCAGCTACTGGGAATCGGTGAGCATGAAGGGCCCGCTCCTATGCGGAGGACTGATCACGCACTTCTACGTGCTGCATATGGAGCCTGGCTGGAGATCACACGATTGTACGGGCTGAGTATCTGACGCGCCAGAAGATGCGCCTCTACAAAGGAATAAGGTGCGCGCGGATGGAACCGCGTATTGGAGCTACGGCGCGGATTAGAGAAACAGATCAGAGGCTGCGCCAGAGGTGTGGCGCAAGAGCCAGTGGCGCCGAGAAGGAGCAGGCGCCGATCAGAGCGTGCGCAAGCAGAGTCCAGCGCACAAGGCAGTGGCGCGCAAGTATTAGTTGATCAGCGCTGGGTGTTCAACGCCCAGCGTGTTATGGAGTATGTGGCGCCACAGGGTGCCAACTTGGACATGACGCCACCCAGAGGCTGGCGCGCTGGAGACCCGATCCCGGAGGAGTATGCCACTACCGGTCGTTTTCTACTTCTTTTAAATATGTTTATGATCGGTGTAATGAATATTCGGCGGATGATTTGTATTGCTGTTTTAAAACACATGTTTTTATTCGGTGCTTTAATTTTAATCGGTGTTTTAATTGACTCGGTGGGTGGCAATATTATGAATTGTGATGGTGCAAATGATTATATGTGCATGCATTACTATTGCCTTCTTTATTACTTGTGCATAACGTGAGGACACGTTTTTGTTTAAGTGTGGGGGGTAGTAGTACAACTTAGGAGTAGAATTAGAAAATTTTTCGTTTTTTTTAGTTTAACCAAACCGAATGAACACATCTCAAGAGGTAATTGCGCGCGAGAACATTGGCGTGCGCGACCTGTGTGCGCACGCAGGTATTTTGTGCTTATATGACATATTCTGATTTTTGATAATTTTTTCGAATTTTGTGTATCTCTTGAGTGGAATAACGAGGGATGTGGAGTTGATAGAAACGTCCTAGAGAAGCAGTCGATCGAACGAAGCTTGAGGATCGGTTGCATGGTTATGAGTATTCGTGGAGGTTGGTACTTCGCGGTCAAAGGAATAAGAGCAAGCTCAGTCACGCAGATGCCGAAGGCGAAACCCTACCAGCGTGACGAGACGGAAAAACAGACCGTCTTCGTGGAAGTTAGTTGCTCAGGAAGGGGCGCGCGGTTGCAAACGCGTGGCCTGACTTGCGCGCGACTGATCAGAAGCGAGAGCGGGGCGTGGTTCCATAGCTGCTATCCGAAGGCCATGATTGGAAAACGTTCTAGGGAAGAATCAAGATCCGGACCAGAAAAAGTATTCAATTCAAAGTTAAAGCTCAAAAGGCCGAAACAATGAAAAGAAGAAATTGTGCAACAAAGTTATCAATCTGTCCGAGAACAAACAGTGAAGCGTCAAAACGTAAGCTCGGATCAATCACGTACCAGAGAAAGCGAAACAATAACCATGCAATCGCAACTCAAGAAGAATTCGGTGACCGGTGCTTAAAAAGGACTATCTCCCAATCATCCGAATTGAATGCATTCCACAAGAGAGGTAACACAAGGTTTGAATAAATCAGTTTTGTGTTGTATGATCACAAGTGCGCAGGTTGTGAGAGTGGCGCAGACGTGTGGCGCAGTAAGTCCAACATTCACGCGTGCATTACACAAAAGGTAAGGAAGCCGACTTGTTCAGGGACGAACAAGAGTAAGTGTGGGGGATTTGATAGACAGTTGTACGCTACTTTAAGTCCTTTACATTGCTCATATTCTAACATATTTCAGTATAAGATTACGCTTTTGGTGTAGTTTTGTATCTCAGGTCAAAAGATGAGTTAGAACAAAAACGCAACAAGAAGGCTGAATTCCAGACAAAAGACAACAATTGACAAAGGAAGAAGACCACTAGCGCGCGAGCACATGGCGCGCGAGTAGGTCGCGCAGAAGACAGCAAAACGGTGACGTCAGCAGACAGCGAGATATCGGACGATGACGTCATCACGCGCGAAGATATTTCTAAGTTCAGTTTTTGGAGATTTAATATTTCCTAAGCTGATTCTTAGAGATATAGATGATTTCCTACAGATATCCTTGCCTAAATATTCGTGGAAACCCTAGGAGGCAAGGCTATAAATATCAAAGCTTCATGGAAATCACAAGAGAGCGATTTTAGAGAGCTGACGGCGCAGAGCAGAATCCGGCGAGCACGCGCACAAGCTGTCACGCGAGCCTGCCGACACACATACAGATTTGTCTTGTTATTTTAGTTGTCTTATAATTATTCTTGAGATGTATTCATCAGCATGAGTAGCTAAACTCACTGAACTCGGTTTGGATTTTGATCTATGAATAATATGTTTTGAGGTCTTGTTCTTAATTTGCATGATTAAGTTTAGTATTATTATTCCGAACTCAATTGCATGATAATTAGGTTAGACAATTAAGCGAAGCCTTGCACCGCAGACTTAGTTGTAGAATCTGTTATCTATAGTTAAACTATCAGAAGTACGTGACTGTGAATGATAGGAGTAACACTAGAATAGGCAGTAGCTACCTTGACCGGATTCGTTATTGACTAGACTAGATTGAGTAATAATATCATACAGACTTTGACCGGAATGTATGTGTAGGTTATTAAGCTGTGACAGGACCTTAACCTACGTGAACAATATATCATGTATCTTTAGTGATCGAGGATAAACATAGAAATTCATAGTGACAAATCTGAACCGAGCTCATCTCTAGCATAGTTATTTGCATCTTTTATACCTACTGTCTGTGTGTGCGCCAGTTGTACTTGCGCAGCAGTTTTTCTTTCTTTTAATTGTTTCACTCACACACAACCCCAATTCTTAGTTTGTAGTTGAAAAGAGACTTCCACCGTTCCCTGTGGATTCGACCCCAGCTTGCCAATACTATACTAATAAGGAGAGTCGGGACAAATTTGCAGCACTCAACGACGTGCTCGTCATAATTCCATTAGGGTCCGCGCGAAGTTCAGCCCTGCCCCGCCCACAGCTCAGACGGGCCCAGCTAATGCCAATTCCTGATCTGAGTCTAGGGTAACGGGGAGTTACACGGTTTTGGTTACGCAGCTTTACATCAGGGTTGGAGACCAAGCTTCCAGCGTGACAACGGATTGCAGTTCTTCAGATTCGATCTTTAAAATAGTGACATCATTCTCATTCACAAACTCAGTTTATCTATTTTCCATGTCGATGTGTAACTAAACCCTTCGATTTGGGGAATTGTACTATAATGATTTGAGACTATTTATGCATCTTTAATTTAGTAAATTACTGTTCTTGATCTTAAAGCATGTTTTGATTTAATGTTAGGTACAGTGGGTAATAGAAGATAGAATAGTAGAACAAGTAACATACTACTCTAGCGGATGTGTGTAGATTGTATCTTTAGCGAGAACAATTGGATCTAATTTACTAGGTGAAATATGTTAGTCGATGATACTCAGTAGTAGTACAATTCCCTGAATTGACTTTGTTGCACTACACAGCATCATTTGTTTTCAGTTCTTTAGATTTAGTAATCACAACCTTAAAACCCCCAGTAGGATAGTAATTTAGGTTAGTAATTTAAGAATATAGCTTTAAGAATTCTAGAACAGTCACTCTCCTTTGGGTTCGACCATGCTTACCACTTACTAGTGATTAGTAGGAAATTAAAATATATTTGCAGCGTAGACGACGCGCTGTCATCGGATCTTCTTCTAACGGAGTTGTGAAAATGGTGGTTTTTTTGATAACGTAGCTATTATAATATACTCATTTTGCAATTAGTTGTTAAAATAGTAGTTTACTGCAAAACGGGGTATTATAATGGTGATTTACTGCAATTACCCCTTAAATTTATTAGGAGTTGGTCATAAAATCTTTATGAAATTTAAAAGTCTTTGATTTTATGTGCCTCTAATAGTCTTTTGATGTTTACTAGTAATTATTTTACTTCATCTACATTCATCTTCAATCCATGCACAATTGAATTCCTTATATGAGAGGGACATCACCAAAAGGTGGAATTGAGTTAAAAATGATGAAAAATATGATCGTGTGCAATTGAAAAACATGTGAATTAAAGTAGTTAAAAGAAAAGCTCCTTAATGGAAAAAACTAAAGTCAATAATATCACATTGAGATATGATTGTGTGTAATTCTATTAATTAATTAATTAAGAGTGAAAGATAGCATGCTTGTGCCTTTTTCATATCTAAACTTTTTTATATAATATTATTTGTGGTTAAGTTCCTCTGTAATTTAATTTCTTGAGTTTGAAATTTGAGAATTAGTTTTTCGCCAAGAGCTCATGGACCTTTGTTAGTATTTGTGAATTACAAACAATTGAACACGTTTGTGCAATGCGTATTGACGAGCACGTCGTTGAGTGCGTCAAATTTAAATTTATTATTTCCACAAGCTAGCAAGCGGCAAGTAGGATCGAACCCAAAAGAAAGCAATTTATGTTAAGAGCATATTTGTTTCCACTAATAATTCCTAAGGGGGTTTTAAATAATTGTTTTAGTATTAAGTAACAAATAATGTAACATTATCAAGACACCAATTCAGGAGTTGCTTGCAACATAAAATAATTATTATCATGTCAAAATCATGTGAATTTATTTAGTCGTTCCCGCTAGAGACACAACACACATACATCCGCTAAGATAATATGCAAGTAATTCTATAAAATCCGATAAGTTATCAAGAAGAATGACAATAGCTTCAATGAATAACATGATAACTACACCGCTAGACTTTACTAAAACGAAATCAAACAACATCATGCAATACAAGTTACTATAGTTCACCGTTAGGCTACTCGAAACAAACATGCATGCATGTAATAAGCTCAAAGGATTGTCATAAAATTTATATAAAATAATTCTGTAATAATAATAATAAAATATGCTAAAACAACTCCCCAAATTGGGTGAGTTTAGTAACACATAAGTTTCATCACAACAAAATAAAAGAAAATAAAAGAGATTTTGTAGGTAAGAAAATTATCGCAAATTTAATGATGAAGATGTGGTCTTCATTACCTCCTTTCTTTGTCATTGCGACTTGAGAATTAGATGGTTTCTTCTCCAAAAATTCAGATTTTTTTCAAGCTTGATGAGAGCTCCAAGATGTGAGAAAATGGTGTGAAAAGAGTTTTGATAATGAGAACAACGGTCAAATGATGATTTTTGGTGTCTTCCTCTCCTCCTTTTATATGCATTTTCATCATAAATTCCACAAACAATCATCACCTTCTTTTGTAGCTCGAGGTGCGTTATTGCTTTTCATTTCCAAGGTTGAAGTTTAATGCAGTTTGTTCTTTCTGGCACTGCCTCGGAGTCAGAAGAATTTCTTGTCGCGGAGGCTAACGATTTATCTGTAATTACATACCCTTTGCATCCATATATGGTATACCCTCCGCGGTGGTGCAAAAATTTAAATTTTGTATTTCTTGTGGTTCAATCTTTGATTCCAAATAAATTCAAATTACACTCATTTATGTGGGAAATTGACTATACATGAATATTTTATCTTGTAGTTCATTCAAATTATAATATTGAATATTTATCAATTTCCAACGCTAGTTTAGCTCACATTCAGAATGGGGTTTATGAGAGACCACATTGCAGTTTTTTAATTTTGCTTTTAGCGAAATAGTCAAAATGCACAAAACAAAGTGAAAATATGCAAATAGTTAAGTCAAAAGTACAAACAACAACAAAAAATCTGTGCACTTGGGGTCGCAAGGGAACTGCACCACATTCATGCATTCATAAAGTTAGTTTGAGTTTATGTTTAGTTGTCGAATGAAAGTTAATTGTTCGAGGGCGAAAGTAAGGAAGGAAAAGTCATGGAGACTCGAACTCGAATACTCTTTATTGTTAATTCAAAAATATGATCAGTAGACCACCATCACTTCTGCGTCGTCAAATGAAAATTGAATAGATGCATTATAATGAAAATTTTAATGATGCTCAAATAGAAAATTTTGATAAATCTAATTTCGACGTGGTTTTTTCTGTGAGCAGTTTCTACTTTCTAGCCCAATATGTTGCTCAAACTAAAGGCCCATTTAGAGGCCCATTGTTGGTTCTCCGCGAAATCGACATCTATGGAGATCCGGGGTTGAGACTGAGAGTGTGCGACTCGGAGCTCAAACCCACGAATCGTAGCTCGAACTGACGGCCGGTGGACATGGAGTATAGAAAAATTAAAGGCGAGGTTTGAATTCGATCTTGTAGTTGACGTTTCTGGATTTTCACAAAGTTTTTTTGGATTTTTAGAAGCTGTTGTTCTAAATCTGTAACGATTGGATTTTCAATAATTAGAGAGAAAGTGAGGGTTCTGGTTGAGTCTACAAAATAATGTTTGATTGGATGTGTTGGAAGAGTGATTATTTGATGGAGTTTAGAATGCAGGATAAACCAGAGGATGATGATGATGATAATGATGTTGAAAGCTTGCATAAGAAGACACTTTCTGGCGGAGGTATGTGTCGTTTATCATTGTGTAATAAAATAATGGCATTAGGCATTATGTGTTTTAAATATATGGTCTTATTGTTGCGTTCGGAAAATGAATTGTCATCTGGTTATTTGTTTTGATAGTTCCTTTGATTAATGTGGGGGCTTTGGGAACTGGTGTTGGTGATAGAGCCCAATGGAAGCGCAAGTGAGATTTTTTTGTTTACTCTGTTAAATGCTGTGATGGGGTCCTGGAAAATGGAAATGTAACTTGATTATCTTTAATCTGTTACACCTATCGTCAAACAGGTCAGTAGTGACACTAGCACTAACAGTTCTTACGAGTTCACAAGCAATACTTATTGTTTGGTCCAAGAGAGCTGGGAAGTACGACTATAGTGTTACCACTGCAAATTTTATGGTGTGTAAGATGTATCTAAATTCTCTAAAAAATTCAATGTTAGACTATGGAGGCTTCAGACTGAAATTAAACTCTTCATGTGCTCTCTAGGTGGAGACTCTAAAATGTTTGTTATCCCTCGCCGCATTGTCAAGGATATGGAGAAATGAAGGTGTTACAGATGATAATAGGTTAATAGTTATGTTATGTATCCATATGCTTTGTGCGAGATCAGTTTTCCTTTCTAGCTCCCTTTTGTTTTAAATTGATGAAAAGGATTATTAATGTGATATATTTGTTATAAAATGCATATGTTTATGCATATGTTTATGCATATACCAGCGTCAGGCTAATGCATTTCAAATCCAGTAGATCAAGCAATATTTTCGACACAGCTCAACACTAGGATTCTGCTGTGTTTCTTGTTGTTATCGTATGCACATTTTTTGATGTGTCTTCGTTTCGTCAGGCTAAGCACCACGTTTGATGAGGTAATTGTCTACCCCGTTCCCGCTGCGCTGTACCTCGTAAAGAATTTGCTACAGGTTCATCTATTTCTATCAGTTGTCCTCATGAAACATTTATCCAGTTAAAACTGTTTATTAATGTCTTTGCCATGGCAGTACTATATATTCGCATATGTCGATGCTCCAGGTTATCAAATACTTAAAAATTTCAACATCATAAGCACTGGTGTGTTGTACCGCATTATCCTAAAGAGAAAGTAAGTTTTATGTTGCATAATGTTTTTCTATATGTTCATTGACATCATTTTTAATGTATAGCTTTATGCATTGTTTTTGTTATCTAGTGGGAGACATTATGTAACACCATGTCACATGTAATACATGAGGTGCAGCAGTGATATTGTAATTTACTTTCAGGTTAAGTGAGATTCAATGGGCTGCTTTTATTCTTTTGTGTGCCGGATGCACAACGGCCCAACTGAATTCCTCGTGAGTAGTCATTTCTATCTCCTTTTTATTTTCGTGATTCCCTGCTTGAATGTTATGCAATTGTCTACTCTGCCACTGCATATAGACTAGTTTTTATAATGATTAACTAATGTCCACATTTACATGTAGTTGGTTGAACACATGTGCACAAACTGTTTTCTCATCGAATGTACTGCTTATTCAAAAGTCGTTGGAGAAGACCCATTATTTGGTGATTCAGCCACTCATGATTTCTATTATGCAGATCTGACCACGTTCTTCAAACTCCGCTGCAAGGCTGGATTATGGCTATAGTCAGTTGATACACTTTAACTTGTCAACATCTGTCTTTTTCCAAATATTTTGCTTCTAGGTGTCTCATCGGCCTCTTTTAAATTCAGGTAATGGCACTTCTTAGTGGATTTGCTGGAGTTTACACTGAGGTGATTTTAATTTCACCAATATGTTCCCTGCTTTGCTGTTATCTCTATGCAGAAGCTTTTATGAATAGAGTGTCTTAGGTTTCTCAGATATTTCCCCTCCCCATGCAGGCTATAATGAAAAAGAGATTTTCGAGAAATATAAATGTTCAAAACTTTTGGCTGTATGTCTTCGGGATGATATTCAATGCTGCTGCTATAGTGATTCAAGATTTTCACGCTGTTGTAAACAAGTAATGTGTACACACACTTGCTGTATCTAAACTTGATCCTGTGAAAATTAAAGTAGTTTTGTCATGAATCTGTAGTTAAAAGGATGAAACTGCATTAACATATGTCATGTTAGCCTCTTGAAAGTTTAATACCAATAACTTGTGAGGTGATTATGGACAAAGCCACACAATTGTGTGTATGACTAATATTCAATATCTTGGGGTAACTACATGCAAAAGTAATATTGGTAAATAAAGTTGCGTGTCGGTCATGACTGAAGCTGGAATTATGGTGCTCTTGAATGATTCAGTCCTATTTGTTTTTTATTCTCAGGGGCTTCTTCCATGGATACTCATTCATCACAGTTCTCATGATCGTCAACCATGCACTCAGGTACTTGTCCCAAGCATATTTGTCATCAGTTTTTATGGTCCAGTAGGATATCTGAATCCTTGTGCATGAAATGTTAGATATGCAGCTCATGTGTTTCTAGATTCTAGCTACTGCTACATTGTCATATTGAAGTGTTTCGCTGATCATTTTCTCGTTCATGCAGTGGTATTGCTGTATCTATGGTGATGAAGTATGCTGACAACATTGTCAAAGTAAGGCATCAATTACTGCTCATTCCTAAGCAGTTTCGGATCCTCTTTGCCAATTTTGTCTATCTCACATTTCTTGGTATGTAGGTGTACTCAACATCAGTAGCAATGTTGCTCACAGCCATTGTCTCGATGTTTTTGTTTAACTTCCATCTGTCCCTCGCCTTTTTCCTTGGCTCAACGTAAGTATTTCACCAATAAGAACCAAGTTAATATTTGTAACTGCTTACTTGCACGTCACTTATATGATATTTTTCTCAACCAGTTCTCCTCAATAGCCTCTTTCCTAACTCTAGTTTGACTGTGTACTTTGTCAGGGTCGTCTCGGTCTCTGTGTATCTACATTCCATTGGCAAGCTACAGAGATAATATAATGGCCAATGTCTCCTTCATTGGCAAGCTACAGAGATAATATAATGGCCAATGTCTCATTCTAATACTTGCCTCCAAGTTATATCTTGACTGGGTATCATAACATGGAGCTGGAACCTATTCATGTACCTAGCCATTTCAATTCAGGAACTACTGGCATAGTGGGCCAGCAGCAAATCAAGAAAATTCTCAGTTGTAAATTTGTAATGCATTTGGTTCATAAATATATAATTTAGGGATCTTCAGATCAGGATTTCTATTCTCAATCAAGAGATGCCCTGCATTTAGCAAAGTATTGTGATTCACAGAACAGACACTGCTTAGAACCCAAGCCTGCAGGAACAAACCAATCTTAAAGCCACAACAGTCTATTAAAAATTCAGCTCCAGTAAACTTAGCTTAAAAGCAAAATCAAAGACATGCTCATTGAAACTCTTTAAATAGCTGCCTCTGTGCATCTCCCAAAACCACAAATTCACATTTCCAAAAATGGCTCTCTCAGCATCTGTCAAAATGACAGCTCTGACACTCGTGGCATTGTTCTTCATTTCCTCTGCTGCTGCCCATAAGTTCTCAATTGTCGGCTATGCACCGGAGGACTTGGGTTCCATTGGTAAGCTCATTGAACTATTTGAAACATGGGTTGCCAAGCATAGCAAGGTTTACCATAGCATTGAAGAGAAGCTTGAAAGATTTGAGGTGTTCAAGGACAACTTGAAGCACATTGATGAAAGGAACAAGGAGACTACTGAATACTGGCTTGGATTGAATGAGTTTGCAGATTTGAGCCATGATGAGTTTCGAAGCAAGTACTTGGGACTGAAGGTTGATCAGTCCTCGAAAAGGGCAGCTTTGTCTGAGGAGTTCAGTTACAAGGATGTTGCGGATGTTCCCAAGGATGTTGATTGGAGGAAGAAAGGAGCTGTAACACCTGTTAAGAACCAAGGACAATGCGGTGAGTATACTACTTACATTATAATAGCAACTTAGTAATATTTAGCAAATTGGGAGAGTACTAAAATGAATACTGAAACAAAATGTAGGAAGCTGCTGGGCATTTTCAACTGTAGCAGCGGTTGAGGGAATAAACCAAATTGTTACTGGAAATTTGACTTCACTCTCGGAGCAAGAACTTATCGACTGTGACACTAATTTCAACAATGGATGCAACGGAGGTCTCATGGACTATGCATTTTCATTTATAGTGTCTAATGGCGGTCTGAGAAAAGAGGACGACTACCCATATTTAATGGAAGAAGGAACTTGTGCAGAGCTAACGGTAAATGCAGTATATCTATGCAATATCAAGCAAAGAACTCTTAAAAATAAAATACTGACCAATACTTACTATATCTGCAGGAAGAGTTGGAGATGGTGAGCATCAGCGGTTACCATGATGTCCCAGCGAACGACGAGGCTAGCCTAATAAAGGCACTTGCTCACCAGCCTCTAAGTGTTGCAATAGATGCCTCTGGCAGAGATTTCCAGTTTTACAGTGGGGTAAGCTGTTTCAAAAATCAGAAATAATGACGGTGCAATATGAGCTTCAAAATTTACCAATGCTAAAACGTAAATAACAATTTTCAGGGAGTATTCAATGGGAGATGTGGAACTGACCTGGACCACGGAGTGGCAGCCGTTGGTTATGGCTCATCAAAGGGATCTGACTACATCATTGTAAAGAACTCTTGGGGGCCAAGATGGGGAGAAAAGGGATTCATAAGGCTGAAGAGGAACACTGGAAAACCTGAAGGGCTCTGCGGCATTAATAAAATGGCTTCATACCCAACCAAAAGCAACTGACCTTCCCAATATCACAAAATGCGGTTAAGCTCAACATGCTTTCTTCTCCTTCCTTGATATAAGTCTGTGGCATGATCTTTCTAGACATTGTAACCTGTGTGCAAAGTTATAAATAAAAGAACCAAAAATTCTTAGTTACAGAAAATTATTCATAAGATGATACAGAACTGCAAATAGGTTATAAAGTCGAGTATTGTCTGACAGTATGCATAAACAAAATGAATAGGGAAAGGGAAATAAAAAAACTGAGATAAGCAAGTAGAAAACTGTATATCCATGATTCACGTCAATATACACACCACAGCCGAAATGGTTTTATAACAGGTCTCAGTTTATATAAGCGATAGAAGTTTTCTATAATACAAGAACTTCCCCACACTAATGGTAGTCCAGGAGAATAAACTCTCAAAGCTCAATAACACAGGAGTAGCAAATATAATGTAATTTATCAGTGATCTGACGTGGGAATGAGCACTAGATGATATATGCATTTAAGAGCAAACTTCATGGTATCGGAAGACACAGTCATAAACCCGCCCTCCAAGGAACCTTGCCACTTCTGGATGCTTAACCTGTTATGATAGCTATAAATGTGAGAACAAGTGGCAATAACATTAGAATTTTCACTTTATAGGATTGAGAAAAGCTGAGTCATAACCATCGCAATATTAAGTGAATCGCATTTGAACTGAGCATAAAGGTTTGTTTCGATGCCACGACCCTGCAAAGTGAGAAAGAATATTATCTTATTTTAATCTGGAAGATACAATCAATCACTTATCCTTCAGTTTGCTGGTGTCAAACTTACCATTCCTTCCATGATAACTAAATCAGCATCAGTTGACAAGTGAGCAAGTTCTTGTGATACCTTTGTAAGATCAATAATCTGCAAAACAAAATTTTATTTCTAAACTATAGAACTCTCGCAATGCAATCCACTGCGCTTTTGAAATGATTTCTCACCGGAAGATCATTTCCAGAATTCGCAATCAGAAGATTGGAAGTGTCAACGCCCATGATTTGTCCCTTGTCGTCCTTTAACTGCAAAAAACAGAAAACGATGTCAGAACATGCCATTACAAAGTGAAATTTATATGTAACTAAAATTTGGTGCTACCTTTGAAATGATGTCAACCAGCTCAGGGTAAGTGATGTCATTGACGGAAGGCAGGTCATTAGCTGCCAAGACAACCTTCAAGTTCAAACAGGATGAGTCAAAGTAAGATATGGATTTGTGTGTTGAAGAGTTCGATTGTAATATACATAACATGGCTACTCAACTGCCAACATAAGTTTACAAATAATATTATTATCAACCTGTGTCCCGCGCTTCAGCAGCTCCCTAGCAAATGGCAATACGCCTAAGATGATATCCGCACCAGAATTATCAACAAAAATGACAGCCTGGAGTAATAACGACAAAAGGAAGTAAGCTTTAACAACGGAAAACCCAAGGTAATTAGCAGACTGCAGACAAGCACACGAACTTGTACTGGACTGAAAAGGAAACTGTGTGTGCAAAAGATAGCAAGTAAAAGAATTGCCTTTTTCCAGGATTTCTTTGTCCATTGTAGTTTAAATGCATCCAAGTCATCAATCACCCAAGGGCGAGGAAGAAGATTTTTGCATGTTGTCAGGAATGACATTCCGTTCTCGGAAAAGACTTCTTCAAGCTATTAGAGATACATACATAATTAATAAAATCTTACAATCAGAAAAGGGCAAGTGTGATACTCAACACAAACAAACCTTTGCAGAGCCTAGATCAAAAATGTTTCCAGCAAAGACACCCCTGACAAGATTCTCCAAGCGCTTGACACTATCTTCAATATCATCATTCAAAAGAACAACATCAGGGAACAGAGATATGGCCTTAGCGTTTTCGTCATCCTACACAGAAGAGCACAACCCTATTAATTAAAATAGTAGTTGCAGCAACTAGTAACTGCATTCGACCATTGTCAATATTTGATAGTTCTCATTTGGTCACTTAGCTTTAGCTACCACTGGTTTAAATAGATGTTTATAAGATTTTGAGGTAATATTAACACTTACCTTGACTTTCTTGAAGATGTCATTAAATCCCAATTCTCTCAATATCTGTTCCCTTATCCGGCAAAGGAGCTAGTAAATTGCGCAAAAAATAAAACTCAAACTCTTTCCATCATGATCACTATAGCAGTATCTCCAAACACCAAATAAAACATTTTAACAAATAAAAAATCTCACAATGCAATCAGGTGGCCCATTGTGACTTTTGGGATCTTTCTTGAAGTCTTCCAGTATTTCAGTATATCTTGAAATATCAACAAATGGTGATTAATATGCTGTCCAACCAAAAGAATCCATCTACTAGGCAACTGAATACCTTTGTGCAAACTTCTCTGCCTTAGTGCTAGCATCAGGCACCGTCGGATCACTTTCTGCCCGTTTCCTGCAATTTAAAACAAGTGTTTTATAACTTGTTCTAAAAAATTAAATTCTACTCGTTCAATTGGTTTACAGCTGCGACTCTGACTGTACTAAATTAAATTGAAACTGAATGCAATCAAATATTCAAAATAAAGGAAAATCAGAAAATAAAAAGTTACACAACAAATATCACAAATCACTCAGCACCAGGAGCTAAAAATCATCAAAATTAGTGCTCAGATTACAAAAAACACATCATTCCATAGACGGAATATTTTCAACCTCAAACAACTCCCACTTTTCGATCACACCAAAAGCTAAGCAAACATTAAAAATGCTAACAAATCACTAAAACAGGTTAAACAAAAATTATTGAAAGGTAGGTGAGAAGTTAACTTGTAAGATGGGACTGAGCTGAGGAACAAATCAATCCACTCTATCTCAGAAGGCGTTGCTTTCTTAGGGTTATCAGAAGGGAATCTGTAAGGGATCGTGCAGGCCCTGTAAGTAGTTTCGATTGGAGTGATCAGCAGCGGGAACGGCACCAACTCAGTAGAGCTCTCCATCGAAATCTGATCTGATGGGTTACGGTCAGTGACTCAAAAGTTGAAAGACTCAGTAGGAATGGATGAATGCTTCAACTGGGTGCTCAAGAAACAATGAAAGGATCGAGCTTTTTGTAGTTAGGCAATGGTGATCGAGGGCCTCAGCTTTTCCAAATGACGAAAATGCCCTCACAAATGGTTGGACTCAAAATGCAGTAATGTAATGAAGGTTTGAAACATGGGGTATATTCTCAAATGGAGCTGTAACAAATGATGCAGTTTAAACCGATGTAATCGGATTCAGATCAAGAGTAGTTAAAGTTGTTTACTTCGAGTCAAAATTACGTAATTTGATATACGTAGGTTACAAAACGCCAAAACGCCATCATTTTGTACTCACAACAAATAGCAGCGCATTACCAAATCCGAGTCCAATGTTATCTACTGAACAATTTCACTAGTTTTTTGTGTAAGCATTCGTATTGGCCGCTAAATTATATATATCAAACTAATCTCCAATTTGACCTAAAAGCCGGCTTGTAAGTCGTTTCAAGATTCAATATATACTTAACAATTCTCACTCCATAAGTAGATACGAAACCAGTTGTCCACTGACTTATTTTATTATTCAACATTGGCGCCACACGATTATATTTTTCAGTCAATTTTAAGCAAATCTTGTTGAGAATATCAGATGCACCATATCTTTAAGGAAATGAAGAAATTATTAGCTTATAAATAAGGGTTTTTTAGCAAAAACCACCCGCCCAATAGGGCAATTTAAGACAAACCACCCCTCCAACTTTTATTTTAAAATAACCACCCCTTAATTATAAGGCTACTCAATCGTGATACCCCTTGCACTGTTCCGGCGTTGACTCCCGTTAAACAGGTCGTTGACTAGTCGGAATTTTAATTAAATGTCTAATGAATATTAATTTAATTAATTAATTACTAATTTAATTAATAAATATTTAACTTATTAAAAATTATTTATATTTTATATAAACATTTTTTGTTTAGTTTAGTTAATTTTTATATAGTAATATTTTTAGTAACATTATAATTTATCTTTTTATTCACATATAATTATGATTACTCTTATAATTTTTGGGTCCTTTTTTTATAATTTAAATTTAAACTTATGAATTAATTTAAATTTGATTGATGTTAAATTATTTTATTTATATTACTGTAATATTTTTAGCTTAGTTTATTTAATTTATTAATATTTTTTTAATTTAATAATATACTTAATTTATAGTTTTATTTATATATAATAATTATAATTGTCATAATTTCGGACCATAACCTAACCATATCGCAACCATAACCTTAACGTAATTGTGGAAAAATGATAATTAATTTTACTATCAAATTTTACCATTAAATTAATTTTAAAATCAGATTAACGTTATATTTTATACTATATTTCATTTTATATATATGGTGACATTTTAATGTTCAATCGGTCATATTTATAATGTTTTAAAATAATTTTTAATTAGTTAAATATTTATTAACTAAATTAGTAATTAATTAAATTAAAATTTATTTGACATTAATTAAAAGTCAGATGAGTCAACGGCGGGTTTAACGGGAGTCAACGCCGGAACAGTGCAAGGGGTGTCACGATTGAGTAGACTTGTAATTAAGGGGTGGTTATTTTTTAAAAAAAGTTGGAGGGGTGGTTTGTCTCAAATTGCCCTATTGGGCGGGTGGTTTTCGCTAAAAAACCCTATAAATAACTACCACAAATTGAACTTTTAAATTTCAAGGAACTATGTTTATATTTCGCTTGAAAAATCAAAATGTTATCAGAGTCAAATGGTATATAATGTATACGAAACATGGTGAGTTGGTTTTAGGACACGATAAAAGGCACAACATGTTAAACAAAGCCATTTGAGTCGCAAAAACTAGTTTAGTAGGTCAAGACTAGAGGATACAGGAGAATGCCGCGAAGCTGTGAACAAGAGGAGTGTGTCATTTTGTTCATTTGGGGAGGTTGTTAAGTATGTCAGACTTCAGAATTGTGAAGATCCCAGACTTCAGAATTTAGGTCTCCTCAGAAATGCATATATCACATTTCCAGTGGCATTGAAGTTTATGACAGTTTGATCCAGATGAGATATCTTGTACAGTAGTTGAAATTTGCGAAGATCCCAGACTTCAGAATTAATAATCACCTGCAATAATCATAGAAGATCAGCTCCAATCATACTATATACGCAACTCATTTATATTAAATAAATAAACTGAAGGGGTGATGCAGAAAAATAGGACACTGGCAGAAGGGTAAATGTACCTCATTACGCGCTGGGTGAAAACCACCCCCACCATGATCTGTGAATCTATCGAACTGGTGAATATGACCTGATACTCTCCGATCCCATAGAACCCCATTCCATAGTACCATTGTGTCCAATGGAGAGAAGTGTATTAAAGGAAATCCAAGCCCTTTGTTTGAACTACCAGATTCATCAGATAGTTTTGAATCCAAAATACCAGCTTGAATTGGGTTCTGTTGAGAGGGCTCCAAATACAGAACCTGAATTGCTAAGCCTTGCAGCTTTGCATCCATCAAATGAATAAATGGGCCCACTCGATAGTGAAGATGCATCCCAAAGTCTGGTGTCAATCGCGGTTGAAGACAGCACTAGCTGCTTATCACCAGAGACATAAGACTGTACACGTGTCAGAGCTGATTGGTGAGCAGTGCAGTTTTCCACTGTCACTACCGACAATTATATGCGAGGAGTCTCCAAGGAATGTTATGCAAGATAAAAGCCCACCCCCATCTTCCCGGCAGTTCCTCCATGGTCTAAATCTGCTATAAACAAACTGGCGATCCTTAGAAGATCCATTGACACCTCCGTGTCTCTCGTAAAATTCACGTGCACCAAGTCGAGCAGTTATATTTGATGGCGCATCCAATCTATGCTTTGGTTCAGGACATACATGCGTACGGAATAAAGAGAGGGGTGGCAAAGTAGATATAGGTGTGTGGCACTGTCGGTGCTGCTGTTCAAAATACTGAACGACAATAGAATCTAAGGTAAGACGCTCAGAAATGGTACCCAGAACATGTTGAGAAGCTGGTAAATGTCTATCATTATACTTTTTACCTGCTGAACAATCCATAACTCGATCAGCTTGGTAACTGCTATATACATGAGGTTGAGTATCACTCACAGTATTTTCTGACGAAAGATCTCTTTTCTGAACAGCCTCTAGCATCTGACAACCAGCGGAAGCCCGATGTCTCGGATCATCTATGTTTGGTCGCTTAGATGGTGATCCAGCAGAACCATGCTTTAGCTCAGATAACTTTCTCTTCAGAGGAGAGGTGACTAAATTCTTGTTCTTGGATTCAGTGTCATCATTTAACTCTCCAACATGCAAAGATATCAAATCACTAGACACAGGAACTGCCCTTGAATTGCTATGAGCTTGACAATCAATAAGTGAACCACATCCATGAAACTGTTCAAGATTTCTTGACTTGAAACTGAGGGAAGGTGAAAAGATTCGCGTTTTCTTTTTGGATGAAGATGTTATAGCTGATTTAGGCAAGTGACAGGCACCAGGAACGCTGACATCATTTGTTTTCTGACTTAAAAATCTGTTAGAAACTCGACCACAAGGCCACTGAAATTCCACTATAGAAGATTCCTGAGCGCATGTTCGGTTTTCTAAACAAGTTGGAGCTGTCAGTGTAGGTAATGGTGTTAGTTGGGCCTCTCTTAACAGTGTTGCAGCGGTTGAGGACAATCCAGACGCCAGTAAGTGTTCATGCATAAGAAGAAGAAGTTCCCTGAAAAAACCATGACAGAAGGCCAGATGTTAGGGTAAATCCTTAGGATGGTAGAGCTTGAACTCGAGTAAACAAAATAAAACCTACTTGTTATCATATGAAATAGGAGTGGCAACAGCAATGGCCGCTCTTTCGATGCGCCTCAGAGTAGGGGTAGCGGCATCAGTAGCAGCTAAAGTACTTGCACGTCCTGAGTTTGTAACAATCTGTCACAGCAAAAAGCATGTGATCGAACATGTCAACACGAACGCATAAAAGCTGACCAAGCACTTCTCAGTGGCCATGAAAATAGTGAAAAAGACTCAAATCCTTATGTGTGCTGTTGAAAGATCAATATATTTTTAAAGAAAACTTACTGCGATGAGTTCGACTGCTGCCTGAGCAAGTTCAGTTTGCCACCTGCCCAGCTCGCGCCTCCTGCAGGTTGGTTACCAGTGTCACGAATTAATTCTGATAACTTCTTCCCAACCTACATGGATGTTGGAACGTAAAAAAACAAACAAAATAGTACTCCCTCTGTCCCTTAATGTTTGTCCATTTTCTATTTTGGGCGTCCCCTTAAGTTTGTTCACTTTCCTTCAATATCAACCACATATTCTACTTTTTTACTCATTTATTTATAAATCATTTATTCTCAACCACACATTTCATACATTCTTTCTACCTTAAAAACCGTGCAATTCATGCTTTTGGACAAACAAATAGGGACGGAGGGAGTACATTGAATTCAAAGAGACAGAAATAATTTCTTAAATCAAAACTGAAGCCACTTTGAAAAAAGAAACCTGAAGCTTTGTCAGCATATGGGCAATTGCATCATCTCTGGCTAATCCGAGAAGGACTCGACATGCAAGTGCACGGATACAATCTAGGCCAGGAAACGAAGGCAGTGGTGTTACATCGCGCGTTTGGAGAATATCTAACAGAATTTTAATCCCATTATTCGCACGAACTGTTTTTCTTGCTTGGAAATAGCCCTGCTCCATTAGTGCAGCAAGGCCAGCACAGCCAGATTTAACACCTAACGATATTCTCCTATCCCCAACTAAGCTACCTGAAACAGGTACACCGCTGACTGCCGAGCAATCCTGATCTTGTGTGAGAGTTCAATGGGCAAGTGAACTCAATGTGTGGCACATTTGTTAGCAATCAGGTCAACGCTGCTGAAGCAACAGATCAAGCTGCTGAAGCAAAAGGTGAAGCAAGGCGTAGTGTGATACAGTCTGAATGAACAGCGACATTTAGACTACAATGTATTGGCATGTCACAATGTCAAAGACGGAAAGATCGGGATAGATCAGGACATTGTTGCGATGTTTTAATTATATTAGAATTCGATCACCATTAGGAAATCGATTAGAATTAGGAAGTTTCCGAAATTAGGAAGTTTCTAATATCTAAAGTCGATTAGAAATAGGAAATCTGAAGTCGATTAGAATTAGTAAGTTTCTATCTTTATGATTGATAGAACACTATAAATTCAGAAGGACAAAAGGCTGATCGAAGCATGACTTTCTGGTAGAAGATTGAGAGAGCTGAATATTGAGAAAGTCTACATACGAGCTAAGGATATTAAGCTAATTGCACGGACAGGTGCGTTGAAGGAGCTTACTGCAATTCATAGGTGATTCGCTGTCTCCTAGGAGTTGATCTTTGATATACATTCAGAAGAGTAGAGAGTCGTTCACTTGACGAACAAGAGATCAGTGGAGTTCTGATCTGGTGGATAGCTGATAGGTTTCAGTACTCTCGGACTGAGGTTTCCGTGAGTTGTTTCATTAGAGTTCTTTGAGAAAGTCAATTTGGTGTAATTGTACTTGAACTTATTAGTGAAACGTTTCCATCGGGCTTTGGAGTAAGCCCCCCAGACTAAGCCTTAAAGGAGCCGAACTGGGTTAACAAGTCTTGTGTCTTTTAAATTACTGTTAGTTATTTTTGTGCACAAGCTTTGCTTCAGATTGTCTGAAGTAAGTCTGAGACGTAAATTTCAATTGGTATCAGAGCCGATCACTCGACACACTGAGTGAGATCCTGTCAAGAATGATGAATGCCAGAGAAGCACAGATACGTCCCCCGTGTTAGATGGAACAAACTACTCTTACTGGAAAACCCGAATGAGAGCTATATTAAGTCTTAGATGACAAAGCTTGGAGAAACATCATAGTTGAATGGACTCCCCAAAGGTACTAGCAACTGATGGAACTATCACTATAAAAAGGAAGAGACATGGAATGCAGAAGAAGAGAAGGCTGCTTCAGCAAACGCTAGAGCACTATCAGCAATCTTTGGAGCAGTAGACCCAGATGTATACTCACTAATCTCAGAATGTGAGTCTGCCAAAGAGGCTTGGGATATACTGCAGACTACATATGAGGGAACAGATAGGGTCAAGGAGAGCAGGTTGTTGACTCTTACCTCTCAGTTTGAAAATCTGAAGATGAATGAAGATGAATCAGTAACAGAGTTTGAAAAAAGATTAATGGATATTGCTAATCAATCACATGCTCTAGGGGAAACACTCAGTAATGAAAAACGGGTAAAGAAGGCATTGAGAGCATTATCCAGTAAGTTTGCCATGCATAAAATCTCTATTATGCAAACCGAAAATCTGAAAACTCTCAAATTAGAAGAATTGATGGGGACGTTGAAATCATATGAATATGAGCTTGAGGTAGAGGCACCAACTAAGAAGAACAAAGGAGTAGCTTTCAAAAGTGAAGCACCGAGATGTGATTCTGAATCAGAGGATGAACAATTTGCTATGATCGCTAATAACTTCTCAAAGTTCCTAAAGAAGCTGAACATAATGGATGATCGAGGAACGACCACAGAAAAGAAAGATAAAGGGATCAGATGTTTTGGATGTGAAGGATATGGTCATGTATTAAGAGAATGCCCAACTGAGATGAAGAAACAGAAAAAATCCCTCATGGTGAGCCTCAGTGAATCAGAAGGAGAAGAAGACTCTGAGGAAGAATCAGAAAAAATTAGTTGTGTCGCGCTGACTGCTGTAGCAGACCTGGAGCAAGAATCAGACAAACCTCAAGAAACAGATAGTGACACTGAAACTGAAATAAATGATGAGTCTATTGCTGATAAATTCAGAGCATTGTATGAAAAGTGGGAAGAAGTTGTTCAGATCAATAAGCGACTCAAAAGTGAGAAAAATGAATTGATCGAAAAATGTGAAAATCTTGAAGATCAACTATCAGCAAAACAACTTCTGAGTTAAAAAGTTCAAAAAGGGATTTAGAACATCTTTAAAAGATAATGGGAATGATGACCAAAGGAACAAATCGACTCGATGAAATCATAGCAGCCCAGAAAACTGATAAATCTCGAACTGGTATCGGATATAAAAATCAACCTGATACTGAACAAAAGGGTGGAAAAATAGATACAATTGATAAACCAATCCAACTACCAGCCAAGAAAGGTATACAACCTGAAAAGCTGAAACAAAAATCTGAACGGGTGTGCTACTACTGTGGACGTAAAGGACATATCAAGAGAAACTGCTTCGAGTACTTATACTCTTACTCTCAAAGAAGACAAATCAACAAAAGCAGGAAGTTCCCAGTGGTATAAACAATTCTGGTATCCTAGGTTTGTTCCGAAAGGTCAGATTCCTAATTATTTTAGAAACACTAACCCTTCTATTGGACACCAGCGATCAAGAAATCACTACTGCTATGTAGCTTTAAGTCTGATGACCCAGCAACCTACAGATCAATGGTTCTTTGACAGTGCATGCTCAGCTCACATGACTGGAGACCAGAGTTATCTTACTCAGCTCAAACAAGTTCCTGAAGAATATGTCACTTTCGGAGATGGAGCCAAAGGAAAGATAGTTGGATCTGGAACAATGTCTGTAAGCTGAATAAGGTACTGTTGGTAAAAGGATTAAAAGCAAATCTGCTGAGCATTAGTCAGCTTTGTGATGATGGAATGACAGTAGATTTCAACAAAGGAAGGTGTGTGGTCAAGAATGACAAAGGGGTGTGTGTAATGACTGGAGATAGAGCTTCTAACAATTGTTACTTGCTAAAAATAGACAGATCCATACCTCAGAAGAGTTGCATGATCACCAGACAAGATGAAATGCTTCTTTGGCACAAGAAATTAGGTCACATTCACTTCAGAGCACTAAAAGAGATCGCAAATCAAGGACTGATTAGAGGAATTCCTGAAATTAAAGGTGATGAGACAGTCATGTGTGGTGAATGTAAGATAGGAAAACAGATCAGAAGCACACATAAGAAGAAAGACAAAATCTCCACTGACCGAGTACTAGAACTACTACACATGGACCTCATGGGGCCTTTTCAAGTGGAGAGTTTGGGAGGAACAAGGTATGTGCTAGTCTGTGTTGATGACTTCTCACGTTATACATGGACAATCTTTCTCAAAGAAAAATCAGATACAGTGGATGCTGTCAGATTTCTGATACTGAAAATACAAAGAGAAAAGAATGTGACATTGATAACTATCAGAAGTGACCATGGGCGTGAATTTGAAAACAAGGACATGGAAGAATTCTGTAGATTACAAGGTATCCAACATCAACACTCAGCTGTAGTAACCCCACAACAGAATGGAGTAGCTGAACGAAAAACAGATCATTACAAGAGATGGCTCGAGTACTCTTACATGCAAAGAACATTCCATTAACCCTCTGGGCAGAAGCCATGAACACTGCTTGCTATACACTGAATAGAGTACTTATCAGACCAGGGACATCCAAGACATGTTATGAAATATGGAAAGGAAAGAAGCCAACAGTAAAATACTTCCATATCTTTGGCAGCATATGCTACGTACTAGAAGACAGAAAATACAAACAGAAATTGGATGCAAGAAGTACAGAAGGAATATTTGTAGGTTATTCACCCAATAGCAAAGCCTTTCGAGTATATCTTCCAAAAAGCAGAAGCATCATTGAATCAGTCAATGTTGCAGTTAAAGATATAACAGAAAAGGAGATGATGACTTTGACTCAAGTAATATCCTACTCCAGATACTGCTGAAGCAGGATCCGAAGCAGAGCCTGAGCAGATGATACTTCAGAAAGATTGTCTGATACTCAGATTCAGATGAATTAAATAAGATGCTGACCACTTAAGTAGTACTCCCATTCCCTCACAAAGGATTCAAAAGGATCATCCAGTAACTGATATTATAGGAGATCCGTTTGCCCCAAGAAACTTAAGAGGCAAAAAGATTGATTTTGTCAAGATGGTCAGTGGATCTTGTTTTCTGTCTACCATAGAACCTAAGAATATTCAAGAAGCAATAAAGGATGAATATTGGGTCGTAGCAATGCAGGAAGAACTTGGTGAGTTTGAAAGGAATGATGTCTGGGATTTGGTACCCAGGCCTGCTGGAGCAAACATTATTGGCACTAAATGGATATTCAAAAACAAGACCGACGAAAAGGGAAACATTACAAGGAACAAAGCCAGATTAGTTGCTCAAGGATACACCCAGATTGAAGGTATTGATTTTGATGAAACATTTTCTCCCGTAGCAAGACTCGAAGCCATACGTCTTCTCCTAGCACTTACATGTCACTTGAAGTTCAAACTATACCAAATGGACGTCAAAAGTGCGTTTCTGAATGGGATCTTGAATGAAGAAGTATATGTAGCACAACCAAAAGGTTTTGAAGATCCAATCATTGCCCAGATATATGTTGATGACATAGTGTTTGGATCGAATGTTAAGCAAATGTCTGAGCAGTTTGTTTCACATATGCAGAGTGAGTTTAAGATGATCATGGTGGGAGAGATGACATACTTTCTTGGATTACAAGTAACTCAAAAATCAGATGGAATATTCATATCTCAGAGTAAGTATGTCAGGAACTTAGTCAGGAAATTTGGTCTTGAGAATGCAAGTCACAAAAGAACTCCTGCTGCAACACAGCTGAAGCTAACCAAAGATGAATCTGGAGCAAAGGTAGAACAGACCTTGTACAGAAGCATGATCGGCAGTCTACTGTATCTAACAGCAAGTCGACCGGACATATGTCATGTTGTGGGAGTATGTGCTAGATATCAAGCTGAACCAAAAGAAAGTCACTTGTCTCAAGTAAAGCGGATAATCAGATATATAGCAGGGACAGTCGACTTAGGACTATGGTATACCAAGGATTCCAGTGCTCACTTGGTAGGATATTGTGATGCAGACTGGGCTGGAAACGCAGAGGATAGGAAGAGTACCTCAGGAGGATGTTTCTTTCTTGGAAACAACTTGGTTTCATGGTTCAGTAAAAAATAGAACTGTATCTCTCTATCAACTGCAGAAGCTGAATACATTGCTGCAGGGAACAGTTGTCAACAGATGATGTGGATGAAGAGGATGCTGGAAGAATATGGGATAGTTCAAGGTGAGATGGTTCTATACTGTGACAATATGAGTGCAATAAACATCTCCAAGAATCCAGTGCAGCACTCAAGAACTAAACACATTGATATCAGACATCACTTCATCAGAGAATTGGTTGAACAGAAGATAATTGTGTTAAAGCACATTGTCACAGAGAAACAATTGGCAGACATACTAACTAAACCCTTGGGGTACGCTCAGTTTGAAGCCTTGACACTTGATCTTGGAGTATGCCGAATTTCTGAATAAAGATAAAGAAGCAAGCAGAGGCTAGATGAATGATCGAAAAATTTATAGATAGTCTGTTTATTTTTATCTATTTTTTTACGCACAAAGTTAGTATTTAAACTCAAAAAACCAAAGAAAAATTATTTTTGTCTCTCACTCTGACCATCTGAATTCTCAAAACCCTAACACTCAAAATGGTGAACACCCGAACCAGCGCCGCTCCGATTACTGAAGCTGAGAAAGCAAACGCGCAGCATCCGTCACCTCCGAAATCGATGAAGTCAGCTGCGATTGGAGAATCTGTTGGAGACAAACCGGAGAATGCAACTGAAACTGTTCCAGCTGAGATACCTAAGCCGCGATTCAAAAGAACCAGGACGGTGGTCGCAAAAAGGGTAATCCGAAAAATCAGTGCTAGAAGTGACACTACCATTGCTGATTCGTCGTAAAAAGAGGTAAATCTTGATCCAAATACTCAGAATCTGGTTAATCCTACTGAAATAGAGAAGAGGGTAGCTAAGGAGAAAGAGACCATTCAAGATCTGATGAACAAAGTAGGGTTGAAAAGAAAAGTTGCCAAGAAAAGTAAGGTTGTTGGTAATAGTGAATTGCATGCAGATAAGGAAGTAGTAGAAGAAGATAACATTTCGTTAGTTGCACGGAAAAAGACTGTTGATAATATAGGATCTACAGAAGGAAGAACTGTGCAGGAGGAGATTCAACCAGGTGTAGATGTGTCTGAAAGAATGGATAGTGAAAAGACTCAGACAGACATAAATATTGAAGGGGTCACAGGACAAACAAATCAAGAAGAAGAAGAGGTAGAACAGAATGTGGAAACTGGTGTGAATCAAAATGTGCCTGAGGATGAGGAACAAGAGGTAGTTGTCACACTGGAAAGAATGGCGCAGGAGAAAGGGGGAGCTGCAACCACAGTAGCAGATCGAGTAGCCAAAAGGAAAAGAGGAAAAGGTGCTTAGCCTACTGTTCCAGAGTTGGTAGAGCAGATTGCACAAGAAAAGGAAAGAGCTCTAGAAGAGTCCTCTGATGATTCTTCAGAAGAAAATCCAAAAGAGTATGTAGTGTCAAAAAGAACCAAAGCTGGAGAAGAACACAGGGAAAGAGCTAAGGAGAAAGGCAAAAAGGTGGACAGACCGATTGTTAGATATAAGATCTGGTTTTGTAGCACTAAGGCTGCAAATCGATGGGAAATTGTCAAAGAAAGGAAGGTGATACAAGAAAAAGTAGTATCTGCCAAAAAGTTTGAAGTACCAGAAGTTGTATCTGCTATCAAAGGGTCTGGAATGTTAGGCACTGTGACAAAACCAAAGGCGTATGATGAGCTGGTTGTTAGAGAGCTAGTAGGAAACATTCTAAGCACATTTGGAATGCAAGGGAATCCTGAGTTTGGGGTTGTGACAGTCAGACAGCAGAAGGTACAACTGACTCCTCAAATAATTAATGAGTACTTCAATATCTCAGAAGAAGTGGATGATCTTGATGAGCTAGATCTGATGGAGGTGGTTAAAGAGTTAACTGGAGGAACTATTAGAGAATGGAGAGGGAGCACGTTGAGATCCAGGTACCTAACTACTAAATATTCTCTGTTGCATGGTATTTGTTTGAGGAATTGGATCCCTGGGTTGCATAAGACTACCTTAAGTAAACAGGTAGGTAGATTGGTGTATGCAATAGGCAAAGGGATGAAGATTAATTTTGGAAAGTTGGTATTTGATCAGTTGGCTGGACATGCTAAGTCTAACTTGATGAATTATCCAATTGCATGTCCTTCTATGATCTATGAGATCGTTACAACTCAGTGTCCTAGGCTAAAAGATCATGCTGAGAACATGACAGGTGAGCCAAGTTTGTTTGGGACTGATTGGAAGTTGTTTACTGGAAAGCACAAAGTAGATGTCTCTATTCCTAGAGCAGTAAGGGGTGCATTGGAGAAGAACAATGTAATTCCTTCAGTTGAGACTGAGAAGGAAGAGTTGACAGGCAGTTTGAGAGCTCAGGTAATTCAGAGGCTCAAAAATACTGAAAAGAACTGGGTACATGACCGGTCGATATTCTGATCGATTATTTGCTTCATATCTTAAGAACTTTGTATCGTTCCTCGAATTATTATTGTTATTTGACCCATTTATTTGATGTGAAGAGTTGATTAATCAGAATATATGATTTGATGCATTATGGAGGAAAAATGGTTCAAATACGTGAAGAATTCAACAAAAGAGCAATCTGCACAGCTTGACCTCCGTGCTTTCTACAGCTTGTTTAGAACTCATATGAAATCCGAATGAGACAAGCTATACATCATTGGAAAGCTGACTCAATTATCCACAACTCTCTAGTTTGCGTCAAAATCAGATTCAGTGGTTTGAAGGGTCAAAACAGCATCAGAATCTCAGAACAGCTGCATGCTCGGGTAGGGCGGGTATCGGACTCACCCGACCCACCCGACCTATTAAACTATTTGGCAGATTTGCTTCTGAGCTAGTCGGGATACCCGAGTGACCAGACCTACCCGACCTACCCGACCCCTAGTTGACCTAGACTATAAATACACATTTTTAGAGATTTTAGACGGGAGGCAGATTTTACGAAGAAAGAGGACAGAGGTTCAAAGAGAAGAAGACATTCTCCATTCGTGTAAAAGATCCAAAGGTGTATTAGATTTGATTTTCTTCAGCTTTAACATTGTGTAATTGTCTTTGGATTTCAATATATCATCGTTGTATTTCTTTACAATGGATTGTGAGTAGTCTCTTGTTTCAAGGTCTAATGGACCTTGTTTGATGTATTCAAAACTCTTGTATCAGTTTAGATGAGAGTTGGAATGATTTGTTAGATGATTTGTGTTCTTACTCATGCTTTAATAGCGATGCATACTAGGTGTTTGATAAAATGCTTGTATGAACATAACTTGCTCTAGGTTTCATATCGGAAGATAGGGATTTAGAGTAATCATTGAGTACGGCTATCTAATTGTTTAGTGACTACGGAAGTAGCATTAGAGATTAGAAGAGTAGGCTTTTGATTTATCCGAGCTTTCACATTAATCATCATAACGGAAGTTCGTGATTAATGTGATTGTATCGAGCAAGTCAACAAATCGGAAGAGTGAGACTTGAATTTATGAAATCAATATTCAAACTTGGCGAAATCTTGTTTTGAGTAGTGATTTAATAGTCAACTCCGAATCATTAGACATTTCATCATATTACTCTTATGATCATTGTTTTGATGCATTAGACTAGGAAAGTTGGACTTTGAAATCTTCTTTATTGGATTTTATCTACTTTGAATACTCGTATTATCTATCCTCCAAAACAAAACAAATATATATTGATTTTGAGTTAGCTAGATTAAAGCTAAATCTTATATAGTGCACAAGTTTAAGTTTGCTCCTTGGACGACCCGAATACTTCGGTTTATAAATTATTTTTGAATTGCATTTGGAATCTCTTAGTCACTGACTTTGAGGTACAAAAATACGCAACGTCAAAATGGCGCCGTTGCCGGGGAGCAACGAGTTAACTTGTCATTAGTTTAGGTTTAGTGATTCGTTTAGACTACTCATTTATTTTTTGTATATTTTTCACACTTGTGCTTTCACGGGTTTGTTGTTTTTGATCATTTCAGGATTTTATTTGGTTGAGAATAAGCTACAAAGAACACGAGTGACAAGCCAAAGAATTCAGATTTGATCAACATCTACAAACAAAGTCTCTTGATTGCTTATGTCTAACTACTTCTATGATGAGTATGGATATCCACAAGTACCAAATTATTATGAAGAAGAGTGTGTATGGGAGGAACAATGTTATGATCCGCCACAATATTACATGCCATATCAGTATGAGGAGCCCGTTGTTAATGATTCAGTTATGAACATGTGTCTAAAGCTTCTCGAGATGCAAGACAAAATGTTCATCCGACTTGATGAGATGGAGGAAAACAATCGAAGGATGCTCTCGATTTATCTTCAAACATGAATGAAGAAGAAGAATGCATAGAGGAGAACTTGGATACGGAAATAGATATACATCAAGTTTCAAGCGAGTCTCCAAAAATGAGGATGCCTTTATGAGAAGTTAAGAAAATGCTTGGTTTGGATGTTGAGGATCCTTCTTCTCTATCAACGGGTGATGATATGGATGATTGAAGAAAATACAAGTTGAAATCAGTGAGCCTCCTAAACATCATGAATATGGTGACATGGTTGAGATATCAAGACTCATCTCTAGAGAAACCTTGCATAGAAGTGGACACAAGTAAAGAGTACCTTGGAGAATGGACGCCAGAGATATTAGTTGAAAACATCGATGAAGGCGTATCATTAAGCCAAATGGTTATCTTGAGGACCCTTTCTTATCTTCTCAACCTCAAGACAAATTTCAAAGCTTCCGACCATTCATTCCAATATTAGAAGAAGCTTTGCGATCCCTTCTCTTAAAGGAGGACACATTCATAAAGGGATCAAATTTCAAAGATATGTCCATTGTAGACTTGATGGACGAAATTCAAATGGGATTTGAAGGTGGATTGATCCTCAAGCATTCAAGGCCCCGTGAGAAGGGATCCTAGCAAAGGACTTCTCACGTGTGATTCTTTGGGGGCGCTTTGCTGATCTTTTTGTAAGTATTCTTTTTTTAATAAAGTTAATGCATAAGTGTTGACATGATGATTATTGTGCATATCTCTGGTTGGTTGATATAGTATGCTTAGGGACTAAGCATCATCTTAAGTGTGAAGTGGTGTGTCACAATAACTCATCATGTCATTGCTTTGTTTGCATTCATGCATTGCATCATAGTAGAGTAGTGTCATGTGTCATAATCAAGTGAGGTTGGTTTATGAGGTAATGTATATTCTTAGGTTTGTTGATCTCGAGATGAATTGTTTCTGCTTGGTTTAAGCTTGTTTCCTATTGAGAATTGTATTGGTGTCATCTCCATTGCTTGTCCTGTGTGTTTGTTCTAGACTTTATCTCCAAGTGGTTCTATTATTGTAAACTCTTCTATGAAATTAAGCTTTCTTGCTCGGTAAACTCTAAGTGGTTATCTCACTCGTATTTCTTGCTGAACTAAAGCTTTTGTCATTCATTCATCTTTACCCTTGATTCATGGTCAAGCTCTAAGTGTGAAGTGAAAAAAGAAAAAAAAGTTACAGATACCGGGGATTAGGAAGAAAAGTTCCTCCTCGAAAGTATCTGTAATAGCCGAAGGCTAATTAATTCTTAGAGCTTGTTGTGAATCATTGCATCTTTATAATGAATGACATTGAGAAATAAGTTTGCAAGTTGATATGAGTATGCGTGAAAAAACATGTTATGTTCAAACGAGTACCGAGCATTTGAGTTTAGTTTTGTAGAAGTGTGTCAAACTCCTCTTCTCTTATGCTTTTAATCTATGAGTTAAACTTGAGAATGAGTTTAAATAACACAAGCTTTTGTACTACCCACTTTGGTAACATAAGTGAGTTATAGACAAGACAAATTGTGAACCATTTAGGAGATGTAAGTGATAGATGCAGACATAGTGTTGTGACGACGTTGGATGATTTTACCATGCTTTTCTCGTAGTGAAACTTGCTCTAACTTTGCAGAATCAATGATTTTCTTGATTGATGATTGAGGATATGTATTTACTCTCATTGTCTGTACAAACCTTATCAAGCTTGATTGTTGACACATATCATCATGCATTCATATAGGTTAGTTGCATCCGGGATTTGTGGGTATTCCCTCTTCTGAACTCGTCCACTAGGGTAGCCTAGGGGTTTAAAGGCTTGGTGCATGTGCTAAATGTACCCGTGATTCCTACGAAAATGAGTTAGTTATGCATTTAGGTTAGGATAACCTTGGATCTTGTTATATAATGCTTGCATGAGAATTGTCTTACAATATCTTTCATCATTGAATTTCTTCATGTGTGCTTAATGTTTGTTCGAGGACGAACAAATTCTAAGTGTGAAGTATTTTGATCGGTCGATATTCCGATCGATTATTTGCTTCATATCTTAAGAACTTTGTATCGTTCCTCGAATTATTATTGTTATTTGACCCATTTATTTGATGTGAAGAGTTGATTAATCAGAATATATGATTTGATGCATTATGGAGGAAAAATGGTTCAAATACGTGAAGAATTCAACAAAAGAGCAATCTGGACAGCTTGACCTCCGTGCCTTCTACAGCTTGTTTAGAACTCATATGAAATCCGAATGAAACAAGCTATACATCATTGGAAAGCTGACTCAATTATCACAACTCTCTAGTTTGCGTCAAAATCAGATTCAGTGGTTTGAAGGGTCAAAACAGCATCAGAATCTCAGAACAGCTGCATGCTCGGGTAGGGCGGGTATCGACTCACCCGACCCACCCGACCTATTAAACTATTTGGCAGATTTGCTTCTGAGCTAGTCGGGATACCCGAGTGACCAGACCTACCCGACCTACCCGACCCCTAGTTGACCTAGACTATAAATACACATTTTTAGAGATTTTAGACGGGAGGCAGATTTTACGAAGAAAGAGGACAGAGATTCAAAGAGAAGAAGACATTCTCCATTCGTGTAAAAGATCCAAAGGTGTATTAGATTTGATTTTCTTCAGCTTTAACATTGTGTAATTGTCTTTGGATTTCAATATATCATCGTTGGATTTCTTTACAATGGATTGTGAGTAGTCTCTTGTTTCAAGGTCTAATGGACCTTGTTTGATGTATTCAAAACTCTTGTATCAGTTTAGATGAGAGTTGGAATGATTTGTTAGATGATTTGTGTTCTTACTCATATTTAATAGCGATGCATACTAGGTGTTTGATAAAATGCTTGTATGAACATAACTTGCTCTAGGTTTCATATCGGAAGATAGGGATTTAGAGTAATCATTGAGTAAGGCTATCTAATTGTTTAGTGACTACGGAAGTAGCATTAGAGATTAGAAGAGTAGGCTTTTGATTTATCCGAGCTTTCACATTAATCACCATAACGGAAGTTCGTGATTAATGTGATTGTATCGAGCAAGTCAACAAATCGGAAGAGTGAGACTTGAATTTATGAAATCAATATTCAAACTTGGCGAAATCTTGTTTTGAGCAGTGATTTAATAGTCAACTCCGAATCATTAGACATTTCATCATATTACTCTTATGATCATTATTTTGATGCATTAGACTAGGAAAGTTGGACTTTGAAGTCTTCTTTATTGGATTATATCTACTTCGGATACTCGTATTATCTATCCTCCAAAACAAAACAAAATATATATTGATTTTGAGTTAGCTAGATTAAAGCTAAATCTTATATAGTGCACAAGTTTAAGTTTGCTCCTTGGACGACCCGAATACTTCGGTTTATAAATTATTTTTGAATTGCATTTGGAATCTCTTAGTCACTGACTTTGAGGTACAAAAATACGCAACGTCAGTACAGATTATGAATAAGGCAAAAGCATAACTGAATCAGACCAGGCTGTTACTAAGGGAGATTGAGTATCCTGTGGTGGATGTAACAGATGACAAAGGGAACAGTGATGATGAAGAGGAAGTGTCCACATAGACTACCACAGAAGCAATCCAGGGGGAGCAAAAACGTTCTATGTAGTCAGAAGACCCTTGCCAAATTGTGGCAAAAAGGGGGAGAAGGCCTGTGTTTTTTGTGTTGTTTTGTGTTTGTTTTGTATTGTGTCAGACGTTGACCAGACTTAGTTTGTGTGTTGACCAGACTTAGTTTGTGTGTTTTGAACATTATGGCTAGTATAACTAGAATGACTGTTGTGTTGAGTTGATAAACTAGCATGAAGTTATGTGATTGTGTTTGGCTTCAGAAGAGCTGAAGCACATCTAAAGCAGGATTGTCAACAGTCAGAAGATTTGTCAGAAGTTTTGCCAACAAATTGCCAAGGGGGAGATTGAGAGTTCAATGGGCAAGTGAACTCAGTGTGGCACATTTGTTAGCAAACAGGTCAACGCTGTTGAAGCAACAGATCAAGCTGCTGAAGCAAAAGGTGAAGCAAGGCGTAGTGTGATACAGTCTGAATGAACAGCGACATTTAGACTACAATGTATTGGCATGTCACAATGTCAAAGACGGAAAGATCGGGATAGATCAGGACATTGTTGCGATGTTTTAATTATATTAGACTTCGATCAGCATTAGGAAATCGATTAGAATTAGGAAGTTTCCGAAATTAGGAAGTTTCTAATATTTAAAGTCGATTAGAAATAGGAAATCTGAAGTCGATTAGAATTAGTAAGTTTCTATCTTTATGATTGATAGAACACTATAAATTCAGAAGGACAAAAGGCTGATCAAAGCATGACATTCTGGTAGAAGATTGAGAGAGCTGAAATATTGAGAAAGTCTACATACGAGCTGAGGATATTAAGCTAATTGCACGGACAGGTGCGTTGAAGGAGCTTACCGCAATTCATAGGTGATTCGCTGTCTCCTAGGAGTTGTACTTTGATACACATTCAGGAAGAGTAGAGAGTCATTCACTTGATGAACAAGAGATCAGTGGAGTTCTGATCTGGTGGATAGCTGATAGGTTGTCAGTACTCTCGGACTGAAGTTTCCGTGAGTTGTTTCATTAGAGTTCTTTTAGAAAGTCAATTTGGTGTAATTGTACTTGAACTTATTAGTGAAACGTTTCCATCAGGCTTTGGAGTAAGCCCCCCAGACTAAGCCTTAAAGGAGCTGAACTGGGTTAACAAGTCTTGTGTCTTTTAAATTACTGTTCGTTATTTTTGTGCACAAGCTGTGCCTCAGATTATCTGAAGTAAGTCTGAGACGTAAATTTCATTGTGGAACAGCACCATTCCGTTCAAGCAATTCAGTCTCACTAGATAAAGTTTGGTCAGTAAGTCGATCTTTAGCTGCCAGAGCACTTAAAGTTACAGCAGACACACTGTGCAGGCCTGAAGAAACAGGAGACTGCTTGATACTGATTGAAGGGGGAGGGCATACAAGATTTACCAGCACACTTAGCGCCAGTTGAGCGATCTGCCAAAATAGAGAATATATCCGAAAGTATCGGGTGAGTGAAAGATACTGACCATGAGTCCATGACAGATAGCTGGTCTCAGTAACAAGACATAAATATTTCATGTATTGGCATATCTGTGGTTCAAGGACAGAATAGGAACATATCAACCAACTCACCATATTAATCCTAATTAAAAATATGGACAAATTCATTAACTCATGCTTCATACTTGTCGCCACATCTAAAATTACTGCTATACCATCACAGTTGTTGCTTAATGTTGCTTCAATAATTTTCTTGCGGCCCTGTGGTACAAGAGTGACAACGTGTAGGACACCCAAGGCATGCTGACGCCAATCCTGTAAGTAGCCTGTTATTTGTGGGGCTTCCTGCACAGGAAAAACGATTCTAATGGAAATGCATTTGCAATCAGACTTCGTACCTTACACAACTCCAGCATAACAACATGTCCGCTCAAAGCCAAGAATTTGTCCACAGCAGGCCATGGAGTCCTAACAAAGGCAGGTCCAAGCTTCCTGTCCTTGAGCAAATTAAGAATGGTTGTGTCAATCACCTCGTCGTTGATATCAAGAGGTTTGTTTGGTGATGTAGATTGATTGCCCTTCTTCGGTCGGATAGAATCAACTAGAAAGAGAAGGTGAGCCCTAAAGTATTGTCGAAGAGCGACATATGTGTGGAAAGCTATCTGCTTCTTAGATAGAGTAAGAACTTCTGATGGTGTTGGATCATGTAACAGGTTAAGCAGCTTCTGAACGCCATTCTGAGCATCAAAAGAATCCACAACTACCCGAAAAACAAATGCATCACTGAAGAAAGAAGCAGCATTTATTCTTGCTTGATCATTTGGGCATTCAAGAAGCTGAAGACCCAATTCGACAACTTGGTGAATAGTTTCAGGTGGAAGGGCACATACACGTTCCATGGTCCGCTGACAGAGAATTAAAAGTACACATTCAGTTTATGGTGGCACGCTAAAATTCAAATATATTGTTGTTTTAATACTGAATTACCTGGAGAGAACCAAATGTGAACAAACAAGATGAAAGACCAACGAATGTCAATTCAACCCTTGGAACGAGAAGCAATTTCTGTATCCCTCCGCGTTCAGCGTCAACAAACATGGCAGCGAACTTGCGATGAGTTGCTAATGTACATATTAGCTTCAGAAGATCTGGCATTAGCATAATATTCAATTTCTCATATGAAGAGCACCTCTGTAAGAATGCATTACACACGTCCACTCCTTTTTCACGGAACACTGGACCAAGTACTTGAACATATTTTCCAAGCATATCAAGGCACTGGATAGTATGCTTCTCTCTCAGCCTGGCAAGAGAATGACAATCCGGGATCAAGAATTCTTCAAACTCGTCTTTGATATCAGGTTTCTCGGATTTTGTTTCCTCTACATTAAGAAGTTCACCATGATTGGTGACATTCATTCTTCTGTTAGTGGTTCATATCAGGAAACACAACTTATAATTAGCAAAAAGTTGTAGAAATTTGCAACGTCTACTTGAAATGTATCCTCCCACCAACGTACATTGGTTGAGATTGTTAAGACTTATGAATTACCAAGAACGTTAAAGACATTGAGAATCAATCAAGAAAGGCGATTTAAACTCGAGAAATAATCTTAGATACAAGCGCAAGCTTGCACAATGAGCATTGACTAAAGTCTATTGAAATGAACCCTTCTGATCAAATCTAATATAATAAATAGATAAAATCTTTAAAAACTGTTCTGATACTCATTCAAATCAGCAGGGGTTTTTGTCCGTACCTTTTGTGCATACACAACAGATGAGGGTTCTGTGACTGAAAATAACAATTGTTCTACTAATGGATACTCACCTAGACATCTGCACTGCTGCAGCAGCAGCATCAATAATGCTCTGTGCGGCTTCAGCAGCAACCAGTACAACAGTGGTATCATTATTTGTTTTTCGCAATTCCTGTCATCGAAAGCAAACACAGAACTAGAAATATGAGTTGATTGCGGAAAGTACTATTTCTATATAATATAAGAGAAATGATAGACAAAAAAGAAGAACTGCAATCACCTCCATAGCACTGTTGAACCTCAAGAGCAGCTGCCCAGGTCCACTTCCAGTCCGCCGCCCGAGCCGCCCTGACAAGCACTGTTTCATTAGCAATCTTGTAAATATTTTGTAATTAGTTTAGGGACTGAAATGTAAATAACTAAAGTAGGATTGTATTTAAACTCTGTATCATTTTCAAAATCAATAAGAAAATCATTTTACCTATTTTGAATTTCCCTCCATAAATTCCGGTCAACTTCCGGCAGCTCCGGTCAGGCACTCCGGCGACTCCGATCGTCGATTTTCACATGGTATCAGAGCCGCAGCAGGATTCCTGTTGATTTGCTCGCATTTGTTTTCGAGTTTGGAGGTCCGATCATCATTTTCTGAGTTTTCCGGCGATTTTCTGAGTTTTCCGGCGATGAGTTCTTCGATTTCCGGCAGCATCACTTCACCTGCACAGGTAAACATCACTGACGATCCTCTCTACATCAATCCGAATGAAAATATAACAACATCGCTTGTTACACAAGTATTAGAAGGTCCTGAAAATTATGTTGCTTGGAAAAAGTCTATGGCTAGATCACTTGGCTTCAAGATGAAGCTAGGTTTCATTTATGGCAGAATCAAGAAGCCTGATGATGTTAATAAGCTAGATCAATGGGAGAGATGCAATAGTGCAGTTATGTCATGGATTACGAACTCTGTTTCTAAAGAAATTGCAGGTTCCTTAATACATTTAGATGATGCTGCTGAGGCTTGGTCAGATTTAGAGGCCAGGTTTGGAGGTTCTAATGGACCTGCAGTTTTTGCAGTCCAAGAGGAGATATACAATCTAAAGCAAGGAGATCAAAGTGTTGCTAGCTATTATAATGAACTGGTGCGACTCTGGGGAGAAGAAGATGCTTTAAACACTCAGGAATTATGTGACCTAGGAGCTAGATGCAAATCAACCAAATGTATGCAGCAGAAAAAGGAACAAGACAGAATCATGAAGTTTCTTATGGGACTTAATGAAGTTCACTATCAGATCAGGTCACAGGTACTTGCACTAGATCCATTACCAGAAATTACTAAGATCTATAACACTGTTAGACGAAATGAAAAACAACAGTGCATTCAAAGAGGTACCTATGTGGATGCTTCAGCAATGTATGCTGCTCCAAGATTCCAGAGTAGCAATAATCCTCAGAATAGTCGCCAAGGGAATAATAAATCCTACAGTTCACAGCAACAACAGAATCAGTCACAAAATAATCAGAACAAGCAGAGAGGCAGTCAAAATCAGAGTTATGAAGATAGAGCAAATTTGTTCTGCAATCATTGCCAGTTACAAGGGCATACTAAAGAGAATTGCTACAAGTTAATTGGCTATCCACCTGGTTACAGGTTCAACAAGAAGGGACAGAATCAGAACAATAGAAACAATAATCGCAATTCTACTAACAATGTCATTACTGAATCTGTTTCTACAGGGAATAATGCCAAAGATGAATCACAGTCACAAGAAAACCAGTTTTCACTCAGCACAATCAAGATGAATCAGGAGCAACTCAACAAGCTGATGTCATTCTTAAGTACAAAAATAATGAAGGAGCTCATATGGCAGGTATTACTTGTCTAACTTCAATTACTATGAGTGAACAGACTGGATAATTGATAGTGGTGCCACTGACCACATTACATCTCATGCTGAGTTATTAAGGGAAATAAGAAAGTTGAAAGTACCTTATAAAGTGCTCATGCCTAATGGAACCTCAGTTACTGTTACTCACTGTGGAAACTGCTTGTTGAATGATCAGATCACTCTGCGTGATGTCCTCCTTGTGCCTACATTTAAATTCAATCTAGTCAGTGTTGCAAAATTATTGACAGATTCACAAATGCAGATGATTTTTACTAATAAAGGATGCTATGTTCAGGACCAAGTAAAGCAGATTTCCCTGTGGATTGGTAAACTGAATCAAGGTTTATATCAGCTAAATGGTGATCATTTGAAGCATTGTGGAGCAGTACAAGTTGAGAGAAACTCTACTTTACTTTGGCACAAAAGACTGGGTCATGTACCTTTTATGAAACTTACTGATGTGTTGCAAAAATATATACCATTTTCTGAAAAATGTTCTGATATTGGTCATTGTGATGTGTGCCCTCAAGCTAGACAGACAAGGCTACCTTTCCCTATCAGTGCAAGTACTACTAACTCTTTATTTGAGTTGATTCATGCAGATATATGGGGTCCTTATAAGGTGCCCTCATTTACTGGTGCAAGGTATTTTTTAACAATTGTGGAAGATTACTCTAGGTGTACATGGACTTTTCTGATGCAAACTAAAGCTGAGACTACAGACCAGATCATCAAGTTCTACAAGATGGTCAGAACTCAGTTTGACACCTCAATCAAGATTATCAGAAGTGACAATGGACAAGAGTTTCTAAATTCAAAGCTATCACAATTTCTGATTGATCAAGGTTGCATTCAACAAAATAGTTGCACCTATAGTCCACAACAAAATGGAATAGTAGAACGTAAGCACAGACACTTACTTGAGACTGCAAGAGCGATCAAGTTACAATCTGCTGTTCCTGACTGTTTCTGGGGAGACTGCATATTGACTGCCACCTACATTATCAATAGACTTCCATCAGTTATACTCAAAGGAAAATCTCCACTGGAAATACTGTTCAACAAGAAACCAGATTTCAAGCATATGAAAATTTTTGGTTGTCTATGTTATGCTACCAACAATGCACCACACAAAGGGAAATTTGATGCAAGAGCCTTTCCTTGTGTTTTTATGGGTTATCCATATGGACAAAAAGGTTACAAGGTTTTCAACCTACAGTCTCACTCAATGCTAGTCAGCAGAGACATTATTTTTAAAGAAGATATTTTTCCTTTCAAGGAGAAAGAGCCTTCAAAGATTCTTGAAGTGCCACTGCCTAAGTTTACTCCTCCTACTTTTGAGGATATTAGTCCTAGTTATGATAATGCTGGTGAACAAGAATTACCTATTCCTTCTACTGGAGGAGTCACTACTGATTCCCTAGTTCCAGCCAGAAGGTCTAACAGGTCACGTCAGCAATCAGTCAAACTCAAGGATTTTGTTTGTGGTGCTACATCTACAGTTACATCTAAATATCCTATTTCTTCCTATGTTGATTATTCAGGTTGCTCTTCGAATTTTCAGCATTTTGCCATGGCAATACTTGCTGATGAGGAACCAAAATCTTACACACAGGCTAGTAAAAATCCAGATTGGATTCTAGCAATGAAGAAAGAAATTAAGGCACTCGAGGACAACAACACTTGGCAAATCACTTCATTACCCCCTGGTAAAAATGCTATAGGCTGTAAATGGGTGTATAAGGTGAAAAGGCATTCTGATGGCTCTATTGAGAGACTTAAAGCTCGCCTAGTTGCTAAAGGCTTTACACAATTGGAGGGATTGGATTACACGAAACTTTCGCTCCTGTTGTGAAAATGAATACAGTAAGGACTCTATTAGCAGTTGCTACATCTAAAGGTTGGCCTCTCTATCAACTTGATGTAAACAATGCCTTTACATGGAACCTTAGATGAAGAGGTTTTCATGACATTACCTCCTGGTTTTACTCATCTGATAAGGCTCAAGGAAAGGTATGCAAGCTGACCAAAAGTTTATATGGCCTTAAACAAGCCTCTAGACAGTGGTTCAGCAAGTTTAGTGAGGCATTAATTGGTTTTGGCTTCTCTGCAAGTCTTAATGACTATTCTATGTTCACTTATGAGAAAGGGGATGACTTCCTAGTCCTATTGGTGTATGTTGATGATGTGATTCTCACTGGTACTTCAGCTACACTCATTGATCAAGTAAAGGAATTTATACATTCTAAGTTTCAGATCAAAGACCTTGGTCATCTACACTATTTCTTGGGCATTGAAGTTGCTAGATCTCCTACTGGACTATTCATTAATCAGCGCAAGTATGCACTGGACTTAATATTCTGAGGCAGGTCTAATGGGATGCAAACCATCAGCAATTCCTATTGATCCTAGACACAAGTTGGCTCTATCTCAGGCATCTCTTCTATCTGATCCCACACCTTATCGACGGTTAGTTGGTCAGCTAATCTATCTAACTGTGACAAGACCTGATCTAGCCTACTCAGTACACATCCTTAGTCAATTCATGAATGCACCCACTGAGGATCATATGCAAGCAGCTCAAAAAGTTCTACGTTACCTCAAGAATGCGCCTGCCCAGGGCTTGTTTTATCCAGCTAATCAGCCTTTGAGTCTTTCTGCCTTTTTGATGCTGATTGGGGTTCATGCCCATCACGAGACGCTCTGTCACAGGTTATGCCATTCTTCTTGGATCTGCCTTGATTTCCTGGAAGACGAAAAAGCAATCAGTAATTTCTCGTTCATCAGCTGAAGCTGAGTACCGTTCTATGGCACATACCTGTTGCGAATTGGTTTGGCTAAATCGTCTTTTGCAAGATCTGAAGATAGCACCCCAGCAACACATTCCTCTTCATTGCGACAACCAAGCTGCTCTCCATATCGCCAAGAACCCAGTTTTCACGAGCGCACAAAACATGTCGAGTTGGACTGCCACTTGGTTCGTCAGTATGTGTCTGCTGGTCTTATTGCTCCTCGATTTGTTCCTTCTCCGCTCCAACTCGCAGATCTGCTCACCAAAGGTCTTCCTGCCGATTCTCTTCAATTACTCTCTTCCAAGCTCAACGTGTGCAATTTTTTACACACGCTGAGCTTGCGGGGGGGTGTTGAACCTCAAGAGCAGCTGCCCAGGTCCACTTCCAGTCCGCCGCCCGAGCCGCCCTGACAAGCAGTTTATCATTAGCAATCTTGTAAATATTTTGTAATTAGTTTAGGGACTGATATGTAAATAACTAAAGTAGGATTGTATTTAAACTCTGTATCATTTTCAAAATCAATAAGAAAATCATTTTACCTATTTTGAATTTCCCTCCATAAATTCCGGTCAACTTCCGGCAGCTCCGGTCAGGCACTCCGGCGACTCCGATCGTCGATTTTCACAAGCACAAACCTTAATTAATTCTGCAGCTGCATCGCCAGCTGCTTTAACGGCTTCGTTAGACGCATTTGCAGCTCTTGCTTCAGCTTCGGCAGCATTAACTGCTTTCTTAATACTATCCGATATATCCTGAGAGCCAATTTGGCATCCTTGGAAACATTCATCATCATCCCTTCTCTCAGTAACACAAACATCAACAGTGGCCCCCCCTGATGCAGGCTGCTTCTTTGATAAATCTGAACTGTGTGATACAACTTTACCTTTATGCTGACCCAAACGAAGTCCAGACACTGGCGGGGCAGGAATCACTTCACTGTCATTTGATAATTCACACGTTCTAACCTTCCCTTTCTGTCTTACCTTGCTACACAGTGTCTTGCGCTTTGAGGAATCATTTCTTCCACTCTCGTCAAAATGCATAAACTTCATTTTGTTGACAACCATGTTTTGAACATGGGATCGGCCCTCTTCGCACGGATTTTCACTTCCATTGGTACTCTCATCATTAGATAACTCATCATCAAAACTCCGGGAAGAATATATCTGTCCATTTCTTTCAGAGTCTATTCCCGAGCTACGAACACCTGATGTCTCTTCACCGATAATCCGGGAATCATCAACGAGTGACCGGAGCTTTCCTTCTTCTCTACTTTTGATGCAGGTAGCACCTGATGAACATTTGCTGTCAAATGAAGTTCCAACTTTCTTTTGGCTGGTACTTGGAAATCCCAACGTCTGACTGCGAAGGTAACGCATTAGCTTGGCTGGTAGGCCACATGTTAGTGCATCTTCCACCACTTTGTCGCCACTGGCAGCACCAATTAAATTCAATGGTCTGAGTGTCTCGAAGGCATTTAAGAATATAAGAAATACGCAAAAATATAAACCATACCTAGCTAAACATATTGTCATGAGTCCAACGGAATATGTTTTCAACATTTCGGTGTCGGAAGGCTTCTTTCCCTCAATAAAGTGCTTCCTAAAAGACTATCGATGTCACCACACAAATTGTGTGGATCTTAGAAATCGAATATATAGTATATTACATCACTAATTACAAAAGGGAAGAAGGAAACGATAAGACTAAAATGTCTAAAGGGAGAGTAACTAAATAAATACACACTATCTTTAATTCTCTTCAATACCCCCGTCTAGCAAGACGTGGGTCGGGGACTCACACGAAGCTTGGATCGGAGAAAATTAAAAGCAGGTCGGGGAAGAGCCTTCATAAAAATGTCAGCGAGCTGAAGATGAGAAGGCACAAACTGAGTGTCTAACCGACCAGAAGAGACAAGTTCCCGAACAAAATGACAATCAATATCGAGGTGTTTAACTCGTTTGTGAGCAACTGGATTTTGACTGATAAAAATGGCACTCTTGTTATCACATAAAAGAAGAGGTCGAGTAGAGGGCAGACACCTTAATTCTTGAAGAAGGTTCGTAATACCGATGACCTCAGAGGCAGTATCAGCTAAGGCACGATACTCTGACTCACAACTTGAACGAGAGACAGTGGGTTGCTTCTTTGCACTCCAAGAAACAAGATTATTACCAAGAAAAATAGCGTATCCAAAGGTGGAACGACGAGTATCAAGACAGCGAGCCCAATCAGCATCCGAGTAAGAAACAATAGCTGAGTTAGAAGAGCACCCACCAACGATCGATAAAGTGTAGGGTCGGAAACAAGTGCACCAGCCTTGGTGAAGGATTGTCCAGAACAAAGAGGAGTGGACACAGGCTTGGATTCAAAGAGACCAGCTCGTTCAAGGATATCATAGGCATACTTGGCCCGAGAAAGACACCGGTTGGAGTATGAGAGATTTCCAATCCCAGAAAATAAGTGAGAGCACCCAAGTCTTTGATAGCAAATTCCTTGTGAGTGCGATTAATAAATCTCCGTAACAAATTATGATCAGAACCGGTAACAATTATGTCATCAACATAAAGTAATAAGAATATAGTAGCCTGACCTTGATGAAAGAATAACAAAGATGAGTATGATCGGATAGCACGGAAGCCAAGATGAAGAAGGAAGGAGCTGAACCGCTGAAACCAAGCAAGTGGAGCTTGGCGAAGACCATATAATGCCTTTTTCAGGCGACAAACATGGGATGGAAAACGGGCGTCAACAAAACCTGGCGGCTGTAAATGCCATTCAGAAAAGCATTTTTAACATCAAGCTGGTGAAGCGTCCATCGAAACTGAACAGACAGAGCCAAAATAATTCGAACAGTCGAGGCTTTGACAACAGGGCTGAATGTATGATGGAAATCCGATCCAGGTATTTGACTGAACCCTTGAGCAACAAGGCGCGCTTTATAGCGCTCAATCGAACCATCAGGACGATATTTAGTCTGAAAAACCCATTTAGATCCGACGACATTTGCATCCTGCGGAGGAGGGACAAGATCCCAGGTAGAATTGGAATGAAGGGCATCGATTTCTTCCTGCATGGCAGAGGCCTAGTGTGAAAATTTCAGAGCGGTCTTGAAACCACGGGGTTCCGTTGAGGCTTTTAGAGAGGTTAAAAGGGAAGTGACGTTAAGTAGAGTAGGATATTTGGGTTTAAAAATACCTGATTTGGATCGAGTTACCATAGAATGAGATGGAACCGGAGCTGGATACGAAATCGGAGCTGACGAAGGAGGCTGAACAGTTTCACATGAAGTGTCGGCTGCTGACACGGGTAATGGTGGTTCAATGAGAAGTGGAGTCGTGGGTTGCATTATTTGTTGTGTTTGAGAATAAGATGGGCAAGTGGGCCCAACGTGAGGACATAAGTCCAAACTTGATTTATTTGTTCTATGAGAGGAGACAGTGGGTGTAGAAGAAACGGATGGTCCAGACATTGTTACCCAATATGCAAGAAAATCCAAATTGGAAGGAGCACACGTGGAGAAATTCCCAGCAAACGGAAATAGTGACTCGTCAAATTGTGCATGACGTGTAACAAAAATACGGGATGTAGACGGATCAAAGCATCGAAACCCTTTGTTCATGCTACTGTAGCCCAAGAAAATACATGGTCGACTTCATAATCTCTTAAATATGGAAACACCCGACAACCGAATGGACGGAAATTTGAATAATTAGGAGCAGTATCAAATAGGACCTCAAACGGTGATTTAGTATGCAAAATAGATGTAGGTAACCGGTTAATTGTATATACGGCTGTGGCAAAGGCATCAAACCATAATGAAGCCGGGGCATGAGCATGAAAAAGCATAGATAAACCCATTTCCGAAATATGTCTATGTTTTCGTTCAGCACGACCATTCTGTTGGGGTGTATATGGGCAGGAGAACCGATGCAAGATCCCATGTACAGTAGTGAAATCACGTACACGCGAGTTAATAAATTCAGAACCTCCATCACTTTGAAACACTTTTAGTGTAGTAGAGAATCGGTTGCAAACAAATTTAAGAAAGCGAACAAATACATCAAAAAATTCTGATTTTGCTCGAAGTGGATATAGCCAAGTAAAACGAGAATGATCATCAATAAAAGCAACATAGTAACGATAGCCATCAGTATAGTTGTCACTGGTGCAGGACCCCACAAATCACAATGTACTAAATCAAGCACATGACTAGCACGTTTTTCATTCAAAGAAAATGAGAGATGCTTACTTTTGGCTAATTGACAAGAAGAGCAAATTCCAGGAGTAGGTAATAAAGATGTGATGGATAAATGCCCAAGTTTACTCAGCAAACTGATCACAAATATTGGAACATGTTCCAAGCGATTATGCCATTGACTAAAACTTGCCTTCAAAGCCTTATTTTTCAAAGCAGCAACTAAAGCGGTTTGACCCCGTTCAAGAATATATAAGCCTTGATCACACCTCCCCTGTGCTAGAACCTTTCTTGTTTTCCGATTCTGAATGGCAAAGTAGTTTGCAGAAAATAACACATCAACAGGATAGTCATTCGTTAATTTGCTTATAGACAGTAAATTTTTAGTCAAATACGGAACAACTAAGACATCAAGAAGACGGATAGTGGAAGTCAACGAATAATCACAAATACGTGTAATAGGTAAAGAGGAGCCATTACCTACAACAACAGAGTTATTACCAGTATACGGAGCAGATGAGTCTAGCACAGACGGATGAGACGTCATATGAGACGAGGCACCGGAATCCACATACCAGTCAGGTGTAGGATCAGCAACATTACAGCTAGCATTGAACGCCTGAGCAAGGTTTTCCGGACTATCAGAATTACGGCGGGATAGAAACTGCGGGAATTTGTCAGCAAAATGTTCACCACGACAAATTTGACACCGAGGAACATAAGGCCTTCGACCACCTCTACCCGAAGATGTACCGCGGCCACCTGAGGGGCCACGACCGCCATAGGGAGTACAACCGCTGGAGGGACGGGATGGTTGTGTATTGTGAGAATTTTGGTTTGAAGCAAAGAATGCTGGTTGTGGTGTAGTATTGGATCCTTCCATAGAACGATGCAAGAGATCGTATGCTTTGCTTGGTTAAAAAGATCAGAAAAACTAGGAATTGGTGTCATAGACATTCGAGTGTCCGAAAAACTTAAAAACTGAGAACCAAGGCCGCGGAGAAACCAATGGCTTTTTTCCAATTCATCAACGGGACGGCCAATAGCAGATAGTTGATCACATAATTGTTTGAATTTTTGGCCAAAATCATCAACTGTTGAATTACCACGTCGAAGAAATAACAACTCTTCACGAAGTTGTAGAGCGCGAGAAGTCGTAGCATGTGAGAAGGCTGATCCAAGGGCCAACCAAGCAGCGCGTGATGTCGCGCAGTCAACAACTTCAGCCATGGCTTCTTCGGAGAGAGTAGAGAAAAGAACACCATGAAGCTTTTGATCGGTTACCTTCCAGATTGAGTAAGCGGGATTGGGCAGAGGTGAAGCATCTGAATTTGCAGTGTCTGGATTAAGAATGGTGGAAGAAGGAGGGAGGACGGTGCCGTCAACATATCCAAGAAGATCAAAACAATTTAGCATGGGCATGAATTGCCTTTTCCATAGAAGGTAATTCGAAGAATTCAACTTGATCGGAACCATATGAATCATGGTGGCGATGGGTAAAGAGGCAGGGTCAGTCGCCATTTGAAAAGGTGATAGAATTAGAAGGGGTTTTAAGATTGGCAATGTTTCTGGCGTGATATCATGAAAGACTATTGATGTCACCACACAAATTGTGTGGATCTTAGAAATCGAATATATAGTATATTACATCACTAATTACAAAAGGGAAGAAGGAAACGATAAGACTAAAATGTCTAAAGGGAGAGTAACTAAATAAATACACACTATCTTTAATTCTCTTCAATACTTCCCATTGATAGGATCATGTAGAAACTCCAACCTCAGCCGCCGGAGCAGCTCGCCGAACCTCGCCGGAAATTGCTCTGCGTCGGATTTAGGGCACGACTAATTTGGGGCAAAATTTAACTTCATTCATTAGCGGGAAAAAGATCACAACAGAGTATATATGAGTTTCGATATTTACAAAACAACCCCTAAACTAACGATTACATGAAATCTACCCCATAAATAAAACAGACTTTACAATTAACTCCAACACCCCCCTCAAGCTGGGCTGTGGAGATTCGAGACACCCAGCTTGCCGGAAAGGAAGGAAATCCTGTCAGCTGCCAACGCCTTGGTCATCAAATCAGCCGGCTGATCAGTGGTGGATATATGACTGGGTTCCACAAACTTGTCCAAGATGAACTGTCGAACGAAATGACAATCCATTTCAATATGTTTTGTTCTTTCGTGAAAAATCGGGTTTCGTACAATGTGAATTGCTGCCTGGTTGTCACAAAACAAACGAATGGGAGTGGAAACAATGATGTCTAAATCCTTCAACAAACCAACAAGCCAAACCAGTTCAGAACACACAGCTGCCATCGGTCGATACTCTGATTCACCCGACGAACGTGACACTACAACTTGCTTCTTTGTCTTCCAAGCAATAATAGCAGACCCAAAACTCCAAGCTTTTTATCCTCCTTCCTCTTCTTGACCTTCTTCACCTTACCAGAGTTAACACCAACTTCTACACAATCACCGACAACCTCCATATCACGGCCCATAAGCAACGGTGAGTCGCTAGGGCAAAGATCACTGTACGAGAGAATCGGAGACGGCAAGGAGACAGTTTAACCCTAATTCCTACGAGTCCAAATGACGTCGTAACGAAACGAATTGAGATATTAAGAAAGACTAAAATATATTGGACGAAAATACCCTTTAACGTAGTGAACAATGGAATCAGTCAATCAGAACCCCAAAGCCACGCGCAAACCTATTGATTTGCGATTGGGACGTCATAGGTTTTGAGATGTGAAAAAGAAAAATATTATATTAGACGAAAATACCCTTCGACGGATGGAAGAAGAAAACAGCACCTTCTGGAAGAATCGAGACAAGCCACAAGCGTACCTATTTATATATAATGTGATTCGACTAGGCATGCGTGATTGTAATTTGGGAAGAGGAAGATGATTGAGGTGGTGCTGAACGATCGTTTAGGGAAGAAGGTGTGTGTGAAGTGCAACGAGGACGACACGACCGGGGATTTGAAGAAGCTTGTGGCGGCTCGGACAGGGACAAGGGCTGACAAGATAAGGATACAGAAGTGGTATACGATCTACAAGGATCATATAACTCTCCAAGATTAGAAATTCACGACGGCATAGGCCTCGAGTTGTATTATAACTAACTAATCAGTACCATCGTCGTTTTCACAGCGCCTCGACGAGTCAAATCATCGAGTTTATTATGTACTAATTTTACCGTGCAAAACAATTGTTTCGAATGAAAAACACATTTGTATGTCCTTCCGTAAAATATCAAATACAGATAATACACAAGCATTGACGACTTGAATATTTCATGCGGCTTAATTGTATTTGGTACTTGTAGAATTGGTTGATGGCCTAGCAGTAGGGATGATAGATGAAGAATCTTTTCCAGCTGCTTTAGCAGCTTCTCTTTCTCTAGCTCGCTGACGCATCATTTCTTGTTTAATTCGCACTCGGTCCTCCAATTTACGAAGCATTTTATATCTGTAGGCTAACCAGAGGCTTAGTCCACCATAAACAACACCATATGATGCCCATACGTATGGGTAGGTCTGGATATCTTCTTTGGTCAATTCATATCGTCGTTTGATTGCTTCTATTGTACTAATTGGCTGAGGACTTGCCGCCGATGCTTCCCGAGGCTGCTGCAGAGCATTTTTATGTTTGTCTTGACTTGCCATCTATCTATACAATAAGAAGAAGAATTAGACTCTGCTTAAGCAAACAACACGACAAAGAGTAAGAATTGAGCATTTGCTTCCAAAAAAACATATCTCGTACGTAAATATCATGCGCAAAATGTTATAAACATAGAGACTTATGAGGTTATAACTGTCTTCATCGTCTACGTGAACAGTAAGCTACAAAGAGAGGGCGCAAGTTCTATCAAATCAACAATATGAGAAGGAAACAAATGAAGAAATATAACACCAAGTAAAAATAGCAAAGATATTCAGCATACGGAAACATATATATACATATATTTACATGAAAAAGCTGCTCACGAACAAACAATATTATGACATTTCCTCTGTTTATCTGGAATGCATATACATGCTACCTACTAATGATACATACCACATAACTCGGCACGCAAATTACGATGACTCAACCGATTCAGTCAAATGAAACATATACATTCATAAACTCATCAAGTAAAATTCAAATCTACCTATCAAATTACGATGACTTAACACCATTTGAGAAATTCAAAATACTTGAATCAAGCACCATATCATCAAATCGCATAGCTAACAACGCTGATTCTAAATCTACATGCTAAGAAAGTATAAATAAAGACGCTTATACCTTCTGATCAGCAACCGGGTGTCAAAACGGAAGGACTCGTCGTCGATTTGGGGTTTAGGGTTCAAGCAGGTGACTCCGAGATGCGAACGAAATGATTTGCTTCGTTAATGGGCCTGTGACCTAGCCATAGATTACGAAAACAACTAATCATAACCGAGCTAGAAGAAATCCCAAATCAAACAACAGAAAATTCCCCAAATTATAATTTGGACCTAGCCATAGCACTACTGATTTACTGGTTACTATTGAATCCTGCACAGATAACATAAATATTTATCCATATTAGACACTAAGCATATGTTAAATTAGTTGCATATTGCTCTATTATATCCAATCAGATTAATTATGTAGTAAAGGTGCCAGCTTGAAGCGAATCAGAGTGAAATTTCTCAAATCACATGTGCATAATTTTCCAATTTAAACACATTTAGATCTGAGAATCATCAACCAAACTACCAATTGAAAAAACTCAGATCATACAGAAACCAGATCTGAGAAGATATTGCATACCTCAAATCCAAAAAATATAGAAAAAATAACAGAAACAACAAATCAATCAATGGTCTTATTAGACATACAAAAGGTCCGAAATTGAAGAGTGTAAAGAGTAGCGATCGGCAACATCGGTCGTGGGCGATTTAATCGGAGCATAAACTAAAGAGAGAGAAAGCATGATATACCTGTGGAGGCCTCGCGTTTAAGATTCTTGAGGGGTCGAAATGTCTGAGAGGTTGAAAATTCTTGAGGGGTCGAAAGATAGACTCAACCCGATTCGACCTCAAAAGCATTATGAACGGTTATTTTTTATGCCTAGCCCGATACAACAATCCGGCCCAATGTTAAAGTCCTATTTTTAACCAACATGGCTTTGCCTGATTTGTTTTCGAACCGGTAGGACTTTACTAAAATCATACTTACTTTGTTTTCTAACAAATCCAAAACCCTAACTTTCTTATTTTTTACAAGGATCGAATTCATAAAAAATAATGCATTTGAAAAACTTTTTTTTGGAAACAAGGCAAATAAGAAAGTTGGAGTTAAATTTAGTGCAGTTCTAAAAAAAGCGACAATTTGCTGATGAAATTCAAACCTGTCGAGTGACAGAAAAAATTATCTGACAATGACTTCTAGGGTTTTCAGAGGATGCAGAGCGATGCTGGCCGCAGCGAAGTCCCGATCGGCGTCGGTGTCTGCAAAGAACGTTTCATCTGCTTCTTCAGATGTTGCTGCTGCTGTAGCTAAGAAGCCGAAAGCACTGAAGGCGGTGAGGTCGGTTGCGCCTGGGTCAGGGCTTCTGAAGTCGTACCCTGTGTCCCCGGCGCTTGGTGACTTTATGGGTGGCGTGTCGGTCGCCTCTAGGGCTGATGCTGTGAAGAAGATTTGGGAGCATATCAAGGTTTATAGTCTTCAGGTACTCTTCTTTCCTGCCTTTTCTAATTTAAGCGGTTGTGGTTATGATTAAAATGGAGGATTCAAGATTTGTAGCTGCGGAATGTTAGTGCATGTGATAGATGTTGTTGCGAAGGTTGATTTAGGGTTTTGTTTACTGCTTTTGGTTGAAATGATTTCAGTGCTTGTAAAATTCTCTCATAGCATGATGAATAATGTTCGTTTCTACTTTTTTGGGATTATGTGTTTAATTGATATGTTCGTTGCTGTTTGTATTTTCTAAGTTTCCGTTTTACAGCTTACTTTGTTTGAATTAACAGTTAGTTGATTACCTGTAGTAAATGTTGGGATTGGAACATTTGTTGTGACAGGTTCGTAATATTGACTTTCAGGATCCTGCAAATAAGAAGGTCATTCATTGTGATGCAAAGCTTAAGACAATATTTGAAGGCAAAGATGAAGTAGGATTCCAGGAAATCGCGAAGCTACTTTCTGCACATTTTGTCAAGACCCCCAGTTCCTAACCAGCATAATTCTCAACTTTGGTGCCAGTGTCCCCAGAAGTTCTTAACTTAATCTAGCCCCATTTCCATTGTGAAAAAGCAGGATCGTATTTGTGTGTGAAACTTATCTGGCACTATTCTGAATTCTCTTATCATTTTGACATCCTCAGTTGTGAAGCAAATTTCAATGGTAATATGATTGTCAGTTTATCCATATTCTAAAATTGAGTTGTGTTTGCACAATTTTCTGCTTTAAATTTAGAGTTCATTACAAAATGCCACATCTATATTTAAGTTGCTTTTAGAATTGGGTTTGCTGTCTTTTGTCCAAGTATTTGGTGATCTATGGTTTTTGGTCTGTGTATCATCAAGTTGCAATTAGGTGAATTTCTTATGTTTCTTAAAATGTTTTTATTTTTGGTAACCGAAGGCTACAGTTTTTAGTTCAGAAAATATTAAATGATATGTTTGATATGTTCTTTGCTTGTATGCTCTCCATCATCTTACTTCTTACTTGGTTCTGAACTAACAAGTAGTTTATCACCTGCTTTGATACATTTGAACATTGTCTTTATTCACTGCCATGCGAAGCTTAAGACAAAATCGAAGGCGGATTCCCGAAAGTTGTAAAGCAACTCTACACATTTTGTCAATACCCCAGTTGTTATTACATGTTTCTGCCCAAGTTCCTCAGTCCCCTACTTTACCTTGTGAAATAGGATTCTTGTTAATCTTTGAGTGGGGTTCATTTGAGACCTCAAATCAACTTTGAGATTTTGAAATTCCCACTCTGACTGTTCGACTTCGACAAATCACATTCTTTTAATTTTTTTTGTCAAAAATGCAATTGTACACCGGGGTCGCAACGAAACTACACTCAATCTTACCGATCACTTTTTTTCTTCTGACCAGTTTGACTGTACCTTATGGGGGAGGCAATTGTAAATTTTAAATAAAGCGGGATAGAAACGGATATATCAATACTCTGTGGACCAAACGATACCAAATCGAAGTAAGTGAAAAGAAGCTGTAGCAAAACTTTCGAAGGCTTTGTCAAACATGTTGGGATCTAGGGTTTTGAAAGGATGCCGGACGCTCCTCGCCGGAACGTTGTTGAAGCCGACGGCGATATTAGAATCTTCGAAATTGACTACTAAATTCTCAACAATGAGCATTTCCGCGCGTTCCGGCGTCTTCAATCGACAACCTGTGTCGCACTCTCTCAGTAGCTTCCTCACCAATCCCCAGGTATTGATCTGATCCCGAAGATCTTTCATTACTTTAGGGTTTTGAATCTAATTTTATAGATTTGATATGATGTGTTGTTTTTTAGTGTTGTTATTTTAGGCTACTGATGTGGTAGACTGATGATTTGTGGTCGAGATGCTTTCATTTTTTAGATCTTGTTGAAAATTGATTACATATCTTCTGTGTAAATGATGCTAGCGCAAGCATTGCTTCGTATTGGGATTACTGAATTTGAGATGCAAAGAAAATTATTCTTTTTGTTATGATCGGCCATTATTTTAAATAATTCCATGATTAATTATTGAGGATTGGCAGGCATCAAAAGCGCCTCATATGGTGAGATTTTACCACCAAGAAACGGCGACTGGCAAGGAAGTGATGAGCAGGATGAAATTTAATCGAAATATAAGAGACTGCAAGCGTAGATTGCTGGTGGAGAAGTATGAACTGCGACGGAATCTATACAAAGCGTTCTGGTTAGACCAAAACCTTCCTAGTGAGATAAGGGACAAGTTCCGGTACAAGTTGTCTAAGTTGCCTAGGAGCAGTTCTCATACACGAGTTAGAACTAGGTGCATTTACACAGCACGTCCCCGTGCTGTGTATAGGGAATTCCGCATGTCTCGTATTGTTTTCAGAACATTAGCAAGGCAAGGTGAGTTGAAGGGTGTACAGAAAGCATCCTGGTAGAAGTCTGGAACCCGGCTGAAAAAACATCAGGAGGAAAGCAAGGTGAGTTAGAAACTACTGTGCTGTATTTTCTCTGAAACTAATTATTATTTGTAACTGTATGATTTGTTTTGGGAACCTCGTGATAGTAACTAGTAAGCATTCACAATTTTCTCTCTGTATTGTCTCATTACTTTAAAATGTCATCCAAGCAGGTTTAGACGCTACATGTGGCATCTGTGGAGTTTTGTCTATCATGCAAGAATGCCTTTATTTCTAATATGGTGAATTAATTCAAACCAGTTGTCTGATGTGCTGAGTCAAGTTATATTTTTGCTTCAGGATATTGTCAAACAACCAGATAAAGTTGGAGTCTGGACTCCAGAAAAAACTCAGTACCACCACCTGGTTACATGTTTTTGGATGTGCTCATCCTTGCTGTGTAAACTTTTATAAGGAAATTGATGTACCATACTGTTTTTCCCTGTTAGAACTTACAAATAAGATCCATTTATTTCAGTTGTTAAACAAAGATCCTCCATAACACTAGTGGTTTGTCTCATCAATGTACTTTAGGATATTCTTTTCAGATATGATGCCATCATAGTTCTTACTTATATATTATGGCAACTATTGGCTGATAGGTATTTCCATAGGGCTGAAAATGCTTAACCAAGAATCATATTGGGTAAGATAGTGATCAGGTAACTTTTTTTTTTTTTTTTTTTTTTTGATAAAAGTGGGTATATTTCATTAAAATTGTGAATCATGATTACATAGAACATCATACTGTGAATCATGATTACTTGAGAGCATCACACAGAATGAAATACAAACGATGGTACAAATTTTGGGACAATTCAGATACATAGTCCTCTAAAAACGGTTGTAGAACAGGCCATTGACGGCGCCTCACCATCGACTCCCACTTGTCCAACAATTGGACATAAACGATCTTTGGTCGAAACCAAATCTTATTACCAGCATAGATCTGCTGAGAAGAAGCCTAAACATCAAAGCAAACATCCACAAGGGATGAATACACACAAACAAAACAACCACAATTATTTATATACATAACATCAAAAGATCTATAAAAAAGCGGAAAAGAGACCAATCCGTCACATGCATGTGACCATGGGGTAGAGAGGTGGCGGATGCAATGAAGATCGGCCACATGCATGCACTCGGAATCGGAGTCGGAAGGGCGGCGGTGATGGTTGAGGAGAAATGCTGATGAAAGTAAGATGACAGATTTAAAGTCTCCTAGGGGTAGAGGTAGACAAATCCATCATTCCATGTGGAAGAGGATGATCTACCTCCACCCCGGAGCGGTGGTCGTAAGAAGAAAAAAACCAAAGAAAGAAGAGAGAAGTTGGAGAGTTTACGGGAGAGTATACGTGCATAGTGATCAGGTAACTTGAGTCCCATCTTGTCGCGCAATGGCCAGTTTTCTCTAACAATGGGAACTTCTTCTCTCTTTTTTTGATTCATGATGAGAATATTTCATCGAAAAAAGATATTACAGGACACGCAAATGAAACATAATAGAAGGGACAAAACTAAGACAACACTACTTGAGGAAGTCTCGTAAATCCAATTTGAAGAGCAGGCCATGATTGGCACCATCCCAGCGAACTCACCAAAGTCCAACCAACCGGACCCGAGAAAACCAACCAAGGACCGAGAGGGTATCAAGGTCAGGGAGAGCAAGAAAGATTGAAAACAGGATCTGGCCCAACAGGCCCAAGACAAGCAGGCCCACATGAGAAACCCTAGCCACATCCTCAGCCGCCATCCCCTCTGCAGCCGCCGCCCACCGCCCACCATACACCCAAGCTCGCTCCCACCGCCGTGCCAAGCATCCACCGTCCGAGCCGCGTCCGCCGCCCACCAGCCGAGCTGCGTCCGCGTCCGCCACCATCCACCCGAGCACGCTCCAACAGCCGAGCCGCGTCCGTCCCCACCAGACCGATCTCGTCCACCTCCGTCCGTCGCTCCAACAGCCGAGCCGCATCCACCCCAGCCCGAACTCGTCCGCCTCCCAGCCGAGCCGCGCAAGCCACATTCGATCCGCCTCCACCCAGCCAAGCCACATCCGTCTGAGCCGCCATCACCATCCGCTCGCCTCATATCTGCCACCAGACACCCATATCCCGTCGATCCGGCCGCTCCAAAGCCCCATCCACCCTCTCGCCATGAAAACCACTCGAGCAGCAACCACCACCAGGCGAAGCAGCACATAGGCTTGGGTGGAAAGCCAAGCCTTGGTCATCCACAAGTGCCACCAACCTAGTAGCAGCCGAGCTCCAGGGGACCACGGAGGTCCTCACCGCGCCACCCCGCACGACAAGCCCATGGCTTGACAGGACATCTAGCACAAGGCTAGAAGGAAACTAGCATAAAGCTAGAGGAATTATTGAAGGGAAAAGACAATACGAAAAGAAAAGGGAAAGGGAAGCTAAAAACTACCGCGGGCGGAGGAGAACAGACCACCTCCCCGAGAGGAGGGGTGTCTTTCCCGCCCAAACCGAGGGCTTGACAAGGAAGTTCCGGGAAGTGTTTTAGAAAGAGGGCAGAGAGTTTATGATGATTGCAATGGGAACTTCTTAGAAGTCAAGAATCCATGCCATTTTGCAAGAAAAGTGTTCAACATTTTCAAGTTCTTCCCTACCGGATGGAAAAACCTTTCGCTCTGTTATGAAGACCGTCCACAGTGATGGAAAAACCGGCATCCATGATGAATTAAACAAATTTATATCAGAGAACAAACAATATGTGATCCGCATTGACTATAATGGATGATTCAACCTATGCTAAATTTCACACATAGCATAACATTCACTTTATCTGATCTCAGCCTAGAACCTAGCAACGGACCTTTTACAAAATCTGATTCTGTTTTATAAGACTTTTCAGTTCAAGTTTTTGGAATGTAGTTTCGGCTCTGAACCAGATTTCTCATGGAATTGGTCCTTGTGTTTTGTGCAAAAGACATTTCAGTGAACTAGGACTAGGATACACACATGTTATATATAATGCAAGGCAGTTGGCAGCTCTGCCAAACTTCTCAATGACTGTAGAGAAGCAACACAAGTCAATGGTTGACTAGAGCAGCTGCTCTACAAAATACAAGTTTTATTACTCAATTAGTAGCATGAATCAGTTGGGTCTACGGTAATGCTCGCGCATTGCTTTGAACTTAGAAATCATCCTATCGCGAGGAGGCCAGTTTTCTTTAATCACAGGAACTTCCGAGAAATCCTCAATCCAAGCCAACAGTGAAGGAAATTTCTCAGCAACCAAAATCTTAGCATCAGCCACCTCTTCTAAAATGCTCAAAATGTTTGCCAGCCACCCAAAAGCCAGGTCTGTGAACCCAATCTTATCTCCTCCGAAAAATTTCTTTCCATTTAAATGTTCTTCCAAAAACTTCAAGTTAGCCAACGCTGGGATAAGCGCCTCCTCTCGCTCCGTCTCATCCTTGATAAATACTTGCCATATTGACGGTAAAAGCTGCAACAATAAATTTAAACCCATGAAATCGTAGTAAATTAGTTTTTTCTTCGACACAAAATTTATTTCTAGTTTACCTGATCATCTCCAAACTTAGCCCAGAACCGTGAGACAGACCTCTCATAAGGATCTTCGGGTAAAAGATCGTATCCAGGCCATGTCTCGTCTACATACTCAAGGATCACCAGTGATTCCAGCATAATTTTATCCCCATGGATTAGCACAGGGACTTTTTTATGAATAGGGTTGTACTGAAGCAATAAAGGGCTCTTTTCGGTGAGATCCTCAAGTATGGTTTCATACTCGACACCCTTCAGGTTCAGTGCCCAAACAATTCTTAAGGCAAATGGACTAGACCAAGTCCTAAATAACCTCACTTCCTTTGATTCTGACATTATGAGTATTTTCTCGTGTCTGAATAAAATCTCTTTATATAGGAAATAAGTGTTACAATATGAATCAAGTTGTAAATTTTTAATTCTACTCTGCCGGCCGTAATATTCGCATAAATCCCAAGACAATGATGCCATTGGCCTCAAAGATTTGGATTTTAGGAACCAGCTGACGGTAGGTGTATATGATAGAACTTTCAAGTTGGATTATTCAAGGAATATTTTTCAACAGAGAGTACAATTTCAACTTGGATTTGAAATATTCTGAATAAAGATTCATTTTTACTTAATCATATTTGAATTAAATTCAACAAATCAAATGGAACCAATATGATTGTTTGGGCAGGTTCCTTTGGCAATAGGGATGCACAAATTTTACGCCGCATACGCCTTCGTTCGAGAGTCGTCGTCTAGAAGATCCGAATCTACTTCGTTTAGTAGATCTGAAACCCTAATTTCAGTAAGTTGTCTCGGTAGTGTCGTAATCGATTCAATTTGGCTCCGAATCAAACAATCGACGATAGCCATCCGCCCAGCCATGCCGACGCGATTCGTTAATCATCCATCCTAACAACACCAACTCACTTTCTTATAGATTTGAAACCCTAAGGTTGTATTGGAGAACTCGGGGAACTTGTATGATTTTGATGTTTTGGATTGTTAGGGATAATCTACTTTGGTTTGACATTTTGGGTTGATGATCAATTTTATGTTTTATGAAGTTAATGAAAAAACAGGTTTATAAATTGTGTATTAGTTCACAGGTTACATACATATGGTCAACGATCGCATTCTTATGATTCATGATTTGCTATATCATGATTCGTGATTTGCTATATCATGATTCATGATTTGCAATACTATGATTCGAGATTTGCTATAATATGATTCATTATTTGTTATGCTATGATTCATGATTTGCCGTGATATGATTCATGATCTGCTATGATATGATTCATAATTTGCTATACTATGATTCATAATTTGCTATAATATGATTCATGGGTCATACACTATTACAAACTTAAATTGCGCAAATTTTGGCCTTAACCCTCACAACTGACGACCATACTGTATAACATAGTGTAACTTTTGAATCATATCATCTAGTCATGATTTGCTCCGACATGATTCATAATTTGCTATCATATGATTCATGAATCATATCCTACCAAATCATGAATCATATTATATAGCAGAAAGTGGTTGGTATTGTAAATCACTAATTGAATACTTGAAATTGATAGGAAAAATGTTTAATAGTTTTTTCACGTAACTTTAAAAAATTAAACCACCTTCATATCGAAAAAATTGAATGTAGATTTTTCATATCATAAAACTAAATGTCGGTTCCTTAAAATAAGGGATTGATATTAATGAGTATATTTGAAAAATATATTATGCAGTGTATTTCCATTATTGCCCTTTTGTAATTTTTGTATTAATTAATATTCTTTAATTATAATCGTTGACTGAAATCTAATGTTTGGTTTAGATTTGTTTGCATTTTATAACCAAACTAGCACTTTTCATTTGATCCATTCCATTATCTTTGGGAATTTCGGAATTTATTTTAATTTTTTGTATTTTTATTCCCATTTTTATGAGCCGTTGTATTACATCTCATCCAAAGGGTTAGATTATCTACTGCTAGGGTTTTTACACGTGAGATACACGCGCCCCTCATTCACGAACGAGCACCAGCCGGGAATGAGATCCAGTAATGCCAAGCCAAAAACTGCGAAACAAAACGACGTAGTTTCGTCCCTAAAACTACGTCGTTTTGACGACGGGGTCACTTTGTAAATATAGTGTTTTAGATTAAACTACACAGTTTTGTTTAAAAAACACCCAAAACTATGTCGTTTTGAGACTTGCAGCATATAGCTGCACCAAAAAGTGGCAGCATGGGATCTGGATCCCACCAGCCGACCTCGCCATCTCACCTGGAACGTCTCGGCTGCACAAAAAAGGAATTGAGGACGTCCTCAATTTAGACGAGATTGCCCTAATGTGCTGCTAGTTTTAATTTCACCCTTTTGGATAGGTATGGATTGTAGCTGCAGTAATTTGAGTTTGGGATTTTTGAAAAGAAAGCATGGAGTGACTCCAGTGTTCGAGAAGAAAGGGATGACACTTAGAACACTGCAAGGTCTTGGCTCCCTCGATTCGTTGAAGGTGATGTTTCGTTGTAATCCGTTTCATTTGTTTTCCTGGGAGTAATCAGCTAATCATTGTGTTTTTGCTGGTATAGTTCTTTGGATGCTGTCTTCGATCGTAAGCTACACAATTTCATGTTATACTTAGTTTTTTTGTGGTGTGCTGATGTTGTAGTTTAGACTTAGGTTAACCCAAACACTACAGTTCTGGTACAAATATAGAGTGTTGAAAAGATATATGTAAAGCATATCTTGATATATTGTGCATCAATTATGTATCTTTCTGATGGAATAGTTTATTGCTTCCTTTGCTATCGTGCAGTTTGATGACACGATATTCAAAATGGCAGCAATGTCGGCATGTACGTCTAAGAATTCTACTTCCCAAAGGGTGGTCATCAAGAATGAGGTTACCCAGAATGCTGATTTCCCTAAATACTACTCTAAAAAGGAAAAGAAGCCATTTCCTGTTCCGGTGAATGAGCTGAGGCGCAGAGCAAGAGAAAGGATGAAAAACAGGAAAGGCCTTCCAAGAATGCCAGCTCCACCTCCTAAGTTTGGTTTGGTGGTTAAAAGCCTTATACCCTTGGCATATGAGGTTCTAAATGCTAGAACCACACTAATTAACAATGTTAGAAAACTCCTTAAAGTTGTCACTGTACATGGCTGCAAGTGAGTTTCCTTTTCCTCTATTCCTACATGTACATCATATTTGCTGATTATGTATTTATCACCTGAAAACTGTCGCCAAATTGTGATCAAACCTATTCTTCCATTCCGGACATGGCTGTGGGCTTTTATTTGGGATTATTTAGGGTCCTTTATGCAGATGATGTTTCTGATATATTTATCTGAATGCAGGACATGCGATGACGTTCATGTAGGCCCTGAGGGACATTCTTTTCGGTCATGCCAAGGACCCCAAGCCTCTGCAAGAAGAGGTCTCCATGACTGGTCAAGTGCATACCTTGAAGACATTATAGTTCCAGTTGAGGCTTACCATCTTTTCGACCGACTTGGACCACGCATGCCTCATTCTGAGAGATTCTCAACTCCTCGCATTCCAGCACTTGTCGAACTCTGCATCCAAGCAGGTGTTGACATACCCGAATTCCCCACCAAGCGGAGAAGAAAGCGAATCATCCGCATCAATAAAAGTGAATTTGTGGATGCAGATGAAACTGATCTACCTGATCCGGAGCCTTTTGATGCACCCGCAATATTGGCAGAGCTACCATATTCAGAGATTGTAGCCCCATCCACAGCAGAAGAAAAAATGATGCTTGCTGAAGAAACTCTACAAGCATGGGAAACTATGAGAAATGGGGCAAAGAGATTGATGAAGATGTACCCTGTCAGAGTCTGTGGATACTGCCCTGAGATCCACATTGGCGGCTCTGGTCACAAAGCACAAAACTGTGGAGCATTCAAGCATCAACAGAGAAATGGACAGCATGGCTGGCAGACTGCTGTTCTTGATAACTTAATTCCTCCCAAATATGTTTGGCACGTCCCTGATGTCAATCAACCCTTGTTGCATGCAGACCTGAGAAACTTTTACGGCAAGGCTCCTGTTGTTGTGGAACTTTGTATACAAGCAGGAGCAGCAGTACCTGAGCAGTACAAAGCCACCATGAGGCTGGATGTAGGTGTGCCGTCAAGCATCAGTGAAGCCGAAATGGTGGTGTAAGACTTCAGTTAATCTCCTAGGCCACCTGAATATCCAAACCCTATTGTAACATCATCCATAATTTAATTATACACATCCTCAGTCCTCGTGGAAAGAATCTCACGGTGCTGTGTTTAAAGGATTTGCTACATATAATTCCTAGGACGAGCTTTGATCTGCTCTTCATTGTAAGTGTCAAAAATGGGCGGTGGCCTAGTAGTAATACTATATTTTGTTTTCCTAGAGGCTGACATTACTTGAAGGTATAATTTAGTCATAAAAGTTGAAACACAAATGTTTTGGCCAGGCATTTTTCAAACTACAAACCACAACGAAAAGAATAGTCAGATTTATGACGAAGAGTTGTTGAGCACCCATTCGAGTAGAGTTGAGATGCCAAAGCCAGTTGCGGCCTTTTTCTTGTCGTTCCACGCCGGTCCAGCCACGTCTATATGCATCCAGTGAGCTCAGTAGCTGAGAGAACTTCCTGAGCAAGATCATCGCTAGGAGTGAACACACCTACATAATGAGAGTGACACACACTACACCATTTTACCCCTAATGCAACGAAAATGATAGTTTGTCGCAAAAAAATAACGTTTCATAAGTACCATGCGACGATAATAATATGTTACATAAAAAGCCGTTGCATAAAGACACTTATGCAACAAAAATCAATACAACCAATTCTTTTATGTGGCATCTATTGGAAAATACTATAAATACTAATTTAACAAAAATAAGAATTTTGCAAAAAATATCTTATGTCGCATTTGAAAATGCCACAATGATGTGTTGTTGCATAAATCTAATCGAAGCCACATATCTTATGGCAAGACTGGTGACACGTTGCATAAACTCTAAACCCTGAACCCTAAACCCTTAACCCTAAACTCTGAACCCTAAACCCTGAACACTGAACCCTGAACCCTAAACCCTAAAACCTAAACCCTAAATCATAAATCGCAGACAAACATATTAGAATAATTTTTGTTACACCTAATTTTTTAATTGAACTAGTCATTTAGACTGCATGATAGAAACAACTTTCAATAATGACTTGTAGGTGAGACTCACAACTTATAGCAAGTGCATCTAATAGTCATCAATAACTTATTTTGATGAGTACGATTTCATTTATTTTCAGCATAGCAATGGATCACTATTACTAATTCAAGATCTTTATTTATACACGGTAGCATGTCAAGGCAAGTATGATGGTTAGGTTTTTTGGTCTAGCAGTTTACATGCTTTGGAATAGATATGTCAAAATTACCCATTATCCGTCACCCGCCCTTTATCCGCCCGTTAAAATACCCGTCTATACCCGCCCGTTTAGAGATAAAGGGTAATCATACCCGTTACCCGTTTGTACCCGTTTATTATAGGGTCGCCCATTACCCGCCCGTTATATTTCATTAGAAAAATTCATCAAATTCTACTCATAAACTACCGTCAATCTACTAGAAAATTAGATACACGTATTTTACAAATAATAGATTGGTAAAATAAAAATAGATAGTTAAAGGGTAAATGAGTTGTTAACGGATAAACGAGTATTTAATGGGTAAACGGGTAAATTAATACCCGTTACCCGTTTATACCCGTTATCCTATATACCCGCCCGTTTATCCCCGTTTATATAAACAGGTAAATAATACCCGTTACCCGTTTATACTCGTTACCCTTTATAACCGGATCATACCCACCCGTACCCGCCCCATTTGACATATCTACTTTGGAAGTTAGATCACCGTATTAATCAAAAAATTGGAGACCTCTAGCTCTTGTAATTAACTAAATTTATAGATAATATATAGTTAAACATAAACATGATGATTGTTTTCATTCTACGTTTGTGATTTTAGGAATTTTGTTGTTTTAATATTTTTGAAATAATAAATCACTATGTGTTTATAGAGTCCGGTTCCCTTGCGACCCTTTGCATGTGTGCATATTGGGATCCTTCTATTTGCACTTTTATTTTGCACTATATGCACATTCCATTTGCATTTTTGCATTTAGCAAAACGACAAAAAATGTGACAAAAGCATAAAGTGCACATCTGCAACCGTTGGATCAAATTGATCCAACGGTGAGATGTGCAAGTCACACGGATCGTGCACATATATGGGGTCGCAATTGAACCTAAATTTGTGTTTATACACTTGTCAATTTTTTGTTTTTAGAGCCAAAATTTCATCTTTGGTGTGTTACCAAATATTTGGAGGGAATATGAAAATATTGGGGGCAATGTGAAAATATTAAAAAGTATGGTCAAAATAAAATCTTAAAGACTCTAAACCCTAGCTGCTTGTTGTTTGCCTCTCGCCGCTTGCCGTCGCCTCTTTGCCTCAACATATTTCAATTCCAAGCTTCATTTCAAAATCCATCAGATGAAGCTTCCTACATACTACCTCCTTCCTCAACATACTTGAACCCTAAATTAACAAAGAAGAATAAACAGACGATGACTTTTTATATTGCTTCAGCTGTAACATGACTTTGATAAAAAAGACTTTATAACATGCCAAATATCGGAACCATGATATACACTATGACCACCACAGTAAAATCAGATCTGTGTAAATGATGGTAGCAGTAAAATATCCAGTCAGCTACATCTTTGAAGTTGTCCAAATCCATATTATTTAGAAAACTAAAACTGGCCCATACTACCTTTGTCCACCAACAGTGAAGAAAAACATGAACAGTGGATTTCCCAAGACAACCACAAACGTAACACATAATTATATTTTTTTTAAAATTTAATGGAGCAATGATGGTTGCCGGTAAATTTTTGTAATTTTCAAGACCCCATATTTTTGTATAAATTTTGTTTTCACATTTGTATACAATACATTTCAAATTTATATTTATATTTATATTTATATAATATCTTGATTTTTTAAATGTTTGTTATGATTTTGTTAATTTATTATGTTTTTTTTCATTTTTTTATAATTTTTATTAATATTTCGATTAAATTTAAACATACGGATGATTTCTGAAACATTTAATAAACATAAGGATGTAATTTTATAACTTTCAAAGATACGTGTGGTTTTCGAAAAAAATGGGTAGTTTTTGATAATTTGCCGTATATTATATTAGTAACATATTATTTCCATTAATCTCAATCCTTAGAATCTTATATTCACAATTTTTGTAAAAAAAGCAACAAATCGAATCAATTTCCAAAACACAACTCGAAGCTGAAAAGGGCAACAACCAACCGCAGCGGAGGTGAGATTCAGATGGCGAAGGATGACGAGGAGATGAGGGGAGAGAGCGAGGAGAGACTTATAAACGAGGAGTACAAAGTTTGGAAAAAGAACACTCCTTTTCTCTACGATTTGATTATAACTCACGCATTGGAGTGGCCTTCCCTCACTGTCGAATGGCTTCCAGGTAGAGAGGAGGCTCCCGGAAAGGACTATTCGGTTCAGAAGGTTATTCTCGGGACTCACACTTCTGAGAATGAACCCAATTACTTGCTTCTCGCTCAGGTTCAGCTGCCTGTTGATGAGGATGTCGATGAAGGTCAAGAGACTGAAGGAGATCGCGACGTCGCTGGTGGGTTTGGACGCTCTGATGGAAAGGTAAGATCTTTCTAGGTTTTTTTGTTTTAGTTTGGTTTGTGGAATTTTGTCAATTTAGGATGTGTTTAGGTTTTTCTAATTGTTAAATAACCAACCATTTTTAAGCAAGGCAAAATGGATTGGACATTTGACTAGCTGATTAGGGTCTATATATGTTGCTAGAATTAAAAGGTTCGATCTTTTAGTTTTTCTAGGGTTTGTTTTGTTTCAGATTGGGAAGTTGTCTGTGGAATAAGATGTTATCGTATGATAGCATTGGATATAGAATGCCTTTATATTTTGGACTGTGACTTTCACTGTGTGGTATGCGATAATTTCTTGGATTGTGATTTTTGCTATTGTAGGTTCAAATTATACAACAGATAAATCATGATGGAGAGGTCAACCGGGCGCGTTATATGCCGCAGAACTCTTTCATAATAGCTACCAAGACAGTTAGTTCTGAAGTATATGTCTTTGATTACAGCAAGCATCCGTCTAAGCCGCATTTTGACGCTGGTTGCAATCCTGAGATAAGACTAAGAGGTCATAGTGCTGAGGGTTATGGTCTATCATGGAGTCCCTACAAGGCAGGCTATTTGTTGAGCGGGTCTGATGACTCTCAAATATGCTTGTGGGATATCAATGCTTCGCCGAAAAGCAAGAGTCTCGATGCCCTTCATATTCTGAAGGTGTGCATATTTTCTTGTTTTGATTTTTTCTTTGTATAGAGTGCTTTTCGTATGTTGTTTAATTTTCCCTGTTACACTCGTTGAATTAAAGGTAAATTTGCTGAACTCTCTACTCAATGCATGCTGAACTTTTATGGCCGTTATATGTTAAGGTTGAGGGTACTTGTCAGTCTGCTAATACATTTAACCTCTATATATCTTGGGAAAATAAGTGTATACGTGCTGTGAGTTTTACATTGTTAGCTAGTATTATAAGCTATGTATAATGGGTATTGTTGCTATTATGTCATTGTGTCAGACTGTCAGCTATTCGTTTTGTAGATAAACTAATGGTCGTTAATGTGATTAATTATCCAGGTACATGAAGGTGCTGTTGAGGATGTAGCATGGCATATGAAGAATGAAAATCTTTTTGGATCAGTTGGTGATGATCACCTATGCAGCACGGACACGGACACGGACACGGGACACAGACACGGCAAGACACGTGGACACGGCAATTTCAAAAATAATAAAAACTGGACACGGCTGGGACACGGCAATTCCAAAAGTATAATTTTTATTATATTTATGTAAAGATATACAAATAGCTAATTTTAAATATAATGCCAAGTGATTCATTTTATTCTTCTCCCTTTTTTACTTAAACTCAATCGTTTTACTTCTGAAAAATCTGAATTAAACTTTTGACTTTTCTTATGTTTTGTTTTGCATCTATATACTGCCGTTTTATCAATTGTGGCTGAAAAAATGAGTTGACTGAAAATTGACCAAAATACAAGTGTCTAGACGTTTTGGAGTGTCCGGGTGTGTCCGGCCGTGTCCGACACGGACACGTCGGCATAGATGCCGTGTCCATGCATCCGAGATGATCACTACTTGCTGCTATGGGATTTGCGGTCTCCGACACTTAATAAACCTGTGCAGTCCACACTTGCCCATCCAAAAGAAGTAAGAAAAATAAGCTTCTAGACCTCCACAACACATGTTTTCTGCAATTTGCGTCCATTAATTTTTTAAAAAAAAGTCATGCTTTATGCAATATGATAGTTGATAGCATTTTGTTGGTTGTAGGTTAATTGTTTGGCATTTAATCCTTTCAATGAGAATATTGTTGCAACTGGTTCCACCGACAAAACTGTAAAATTATTTGATCTGCGGAAGTTCGGAACTGCGCTCTACACCTTAAATTGTCACAAGTAAGATCATTTGTTTTATAGTATATACTTCATATGAAAGTGATCAGGTCCCTTGTTTTCTTACCATTTTTTGATTCATTAAATATTTGTATATATGTGTCGGATTGATTGTCAACAATGCCTAAATAGGGAGGAGGTATTCCAAGTTGGATGGAACCCCAAGAATGAAACCATATTATCATCTTGTTGTCTTGGCCGGAGACTCATGGTGTGGGATATTAGCAGGTTATTCTTGTAACTTTACTATTCATGGCCTGGTATAGGATTGTTATTTTGTTTAGAGCATCTTTAAGAAGAGGCGCTTGACTTATTTATCACTCTGGTTGACTATGCTGCAGAATTGATGCTGAACAGACACCAGAGGACGCAGAAGATGGGCCGCCAGAATTGTTATTTGTTCATGGAGGGCACACAAGCAAGGTGTCAGATTTTTCATGGAACCCTGATGAAGAATGGGTTATGGCTAGTGTTGCTGAAGATAACATTCTCCAGATATGGCAGATGGCTGAGGACATATATCTTGATGACCATGATTTACCTCCTACTGAGCCGGTCAAAGGTCCCTAAGCAAGTTTACTATCTTAATTTAGTTCTGTGAAAGAAATATCATGTCAGGTTAACTACAGTCATTGTAAACGAGTAATATACTAGGTCTGGCCAGCTACTGTGTTCTTTAAATACCCAGTTTCAGAAATAGGATGTGGCAGTGTAATCCGTTTTTTAAAATCATAAATCTCTCTGGGCATTTGTTGCCGTTACAATATGAATTTACAAATTCATGCTGCACTGTAAAAAAGAAACAGGCCAAGATCACATGCTATATACAAGCAAGGTTGTCAGAATCGAGTTTCTACCTTGACTCGTTTTGCTTAGGTAGAATCGAAACGTAGTTTTAAATCGTAGAAACGTAGTTTTTACAAAATATTAAATTATTATTATTATTTATATATATTTTACGTTTAAATATTTTATCAATTATAAATATATTAATATGAAAGTTAGAAATATATTTATATAAATATATGAGATAAATATTATTCGAGAACACAAATGTACGTTAAAAGTGTGTATTATATGATATAATAGTCATATTATATCATATGTGGATACGTAAACTCGGTAGTTTCTATAAATTTTTACAGTTTTTTACATAGTTTTAACTCGTGTAGAATCGTTTGACTTTAAGTTTCTACCAAAAAGAGTTTCTACCTAAGTTTTAACTCGAAACTCATATGTGGATACGTAGAATCGGTAGAAACGTAGTTTTAAAACTAGTTTTTGACAACCTTGTATACAAGTATTTGATATGCAAAATGCATTCTATGTTATCTTCCAATCAGAATATGCATGAAAACACTCATATCTTCGTTTCTTAAGTTCATATAATTGATAAAAGCATTCTCATTTTCACCAAAAACATATTCTGCATTTCGGTGCGTACAAATGGATGCACTCTGAAACACTGAAATATCTTGTGAAAAAACTTGAAATTTAACTCAAAATGAAATTGGAATATGCAACTAAAATGGAAATCACCACTTTTGCTCAAAGGGTGTCGAAAACTTATTGTCTAAAAGACCAACCTTCGAGAAAAAGGCTTATTTAGATGCAGCTTTGAGGGTTCAGATGGCCAAAAGACCGGCCTTGAACATTCAGGCACTGCATAACCTCCTTCCCTCTTCGCTGGTTGTACTTCAGGTTAATGTTTCGCATGTAAACATTCGAACACGGGTTGGTCTTGCTGCATTTAAGATTCACAGCTATTTCTGATCTTGATGTTCCGTATATGTTTCTGAATAAGACATCTTTAATTTGCACTTTTGACGGAACCTGAAACATAAGCAATGCACATAAGTTGAGATATTGTAAATATGAATGTCTGAAAAAAGTGTAAACTGTTCTTACCTGAAAATTGCAAGTTCCGGTAGGACAATACTCCTGATCGATGAATATTGGATTTGATACATTTTTCATCCGAATATTTTCGAACACTAATTTGCTGACACTTCCTACTTTGGAAGCAGGCCATGTTTTAACTCGAAGGCCATTTTCAGTATCAATAAATGTACAATCCTTGACTTTAACTTTAGACACATACTCCCCGTCGTTGCCTCCGAGACTTCCAATGCTGATCCCGTGTCCCGGGCCACAAGTGACTCGATGAATCCCTACAAGTCTGGATCCTGGACTCACTGAAATGCAGTCATCTCCGGTAGCTATTTGACTATCGGTTATACGGATACGTGTAACAAGTCCCAAATGGATTCCATCAGTGTTGGGACTGTTTTCAGGTGCGAAGATTTTGATATTGGTGAGATTCATGTGACTCGAGCCGAAGATGTTTATATGCACGTTTTTGCTGTTGATTGATGTTATGTCTCGGACCACGGAATTTGTCACCATATCAAACCTTAAATTCTGTACCAAAGAAAACACCATTTTTTACCTCCAGAAAAACAAAAAAACATTCAACTTTCACATGTTTTGTATGCATCTAATTTTGGCATGTTTTTTGTTCATCAGAGGTGAAAGAAAGCTGAAAAGTGTCGAAAACACATAAAATCTTACAGTGGGAAACGGTCCGCATTGGCTGTTGGTCAGGCAATTATTGTGATGCCAAATAGTTTCACCTTGGCCGTCGAGCGTGCCACCTCCGGTAATGGTCAATCCATCAACATACTGAAAAGTTAGCCAACCTACTTGCCCGTAGTAACCCGGGTAGGCTTTTAGAACACCTCTCAACTCAAATACAATTTGTTTCGGCTTGCAGGGTCCTATCAACAGAGCTTGCTGAAATGTGTAAGTCCCTCTCGGGACCAGGACAATGCTCCTCCATCCCTTATATTGACATGCCGCGTTCCACGCATTCACAAATGCCTGAAAATCAGAAAACAAATCAAAACTTACACTACTTTTTAGTACTTCAAATCTTTAAGATTCAGTAGAACTGAATACTTACTTTTCCACTGTCGCCCGAAGCATCTCGCTTCGCACCGTACTCTAACACATTGAACACTCTGCAATGGGTTAGGGAGGCTGAAAGAATCAGAAGAAGAGTACACAACATTGGACTCATACCCATGAAAAATCTCTTCTTGTTTGATGCACTTGTTTTTAGAGCTTTGGGATTATGTGTTGCAGGGATTTTGTGAGTTGATTTATATTGTGTATTTTGTATTTGGTTTCATTGAATCAATTTGATCTTTTTCTAATTAAGGCTAATCATTTACAGTAAATATTGAGAGTGAGATATGTGAAAAGTATGATTGAGAGAATTAAAAGGTGAGTAATATAAGCATAAAAATTTCCTAAAGATTAAAGGAGAGAATTAAAATGAATAATGTGTTTTATACATTTTAAATATGATAAAACATCTATGAAACAATAGTATTTTTGAAAAAAATCATTTATGAAAAAGTTTGTAATTATTTTAAGAAAAATCTGAAAACAAAATTTTGACTGATCCAGAAAAAGTTTATGTAGATGCACATATCTCATGTTAAGAAAACCAAAAGGGTATAAATATTATTAATCATTATTTTTGAGAACGGATAAGGTAAAACAATTATATAAGATACAAAATAAAACATAATCTGAATCATTCAATTCAAATATTTGAACGGTTAAGATTTAGTGATATAATGTAAATATGAAAACAACTTAAATAGTATAAATAATAATAAAATATTTAAAGGGGTAAATTAGTCGGGAAAACAAAAAGAGATACCGTATAGTTCCTTAAATCAAGGAACAAAAAATTTAATTTAAAAAAAGATTCAGAACGACAGTACACAAAGTGAGAAGCTTCCGTTTCAGATCTAAGAGGAAAAGAACCCTCGTTATATTTTGACTCATTGCCACTTTGTTTCAACGGAAGCACAACTAGTTGAAATTTAATTTACCAAAAATATGCGTCAAATAGTTGAAAAATTGCACGGATCACTAAAAGGCGTGTTACGATTCATGAAACAAACGGTATTATATCATGAGCCAAATATTATTATATCATGAACCAAACACTATTATATCAAGAACCAAACACTATTATATCATGAACCAAACATTATTATATCACGAATCAAACACTATTATATTATGAACCAAAATATTACACCAGACCAAACACTATTATATCATGAACCAAACACTCTTATATCATGAATCAAACATTGTTATATCATGAACCAAACACTATTATATCATTAACCATACAATAGTCGGGGCAGAATTTAAATCTAAGTTCAAGTTATTTGTATTACTAAATATCTTAACGTAGCTAAAATTTTGGAAATTTTTTTGATAACTCAATTAATAAATAGAAAATCGGTTACCAAATAAAGAGGGGATAATTATGATGTATTATGATATAATTAAGAATATATTCTGATTTAAATTACATAGGTACCCTTTTGTTATTAAATGTTATATATTTGGAAGATTAAATCTGTCCATTAAATCTGTCCATTAAATGAACGGTTTAGATATTGTTTTATGTTTTAACCAAAATAGCTCGTTTCATTTGATCCATTCTCTTATTTTTCATGTATAGAAATTGACATATGTAAAATTATTTTGCTTTCATTTCATCACAAAATGATACATCAAGTTTATAACACATTGAAGCTTACTTGAAATGTAAATAAATACTCAAGACAGAGTAAAGATCTAAGGAGAAAAAGAGATTTTGTGAGACGCGATTATAACCATTGATTGTGATGAATTTAAGGGTTGTGATTAAATTTTTGTTTAATTAAATTAGGGGACAAATTTGCATAAATACGGGGGCGATTGAGATTATTGAGTTTATTACTTTAAATCTCATCTATTAAATTTGTTAAATGAAAGGATATGATGATGTCCCTATGTCCTACATATAAATATTTGTTCTCCTAGAACCTTTATCACTCAAGACATTTTTTAACTTTAATACATAATTTCAGGTTTCATAAAGTTAAAGGACTACTATAATTTTCAATTGGGTTAATTACGAAAAATCACCCTTATAATAGGGGTTTTTCACGTCATGACCCTTAAAATGTGATATTAGAGTAAACCACGTCTTTTTCTACTTCCGTTATGATTTAACAACCTCGACACTATTCCGTCAAATATTCCGTAAATATTTTAAATAGTAGTATTTTTTTTAATAATACAACACCCGTATAATAAAAGATTTTTCACTTCACGACCCCTACAATCATTTCCATTAGCACTTCACCACCATTGTTAACGAAGATGTGGTTAAATAATAATGGAAATAGTGAAGAGGTGTTTTACTATAATATCACATTATACAAGTGTAAACACAATATTTCGTATAAATACAAAATAAAGTATAAATAGTGAAAGAGGTGTTTTGTACAATCTCTATTAATCCTCTGATTCTAGAAGGAGTCAAACACGCGACTGTTGGTATTGAGTATTGCACGCGAGTGTTGGTACTTCACCGTCGAGAAGTCAAACACGCGACTGTTGGTACTTCGCCGTCGAGAAGGAGATGATAGATGCCCCTGGCATATTAGGATTATCAAAAAGAAAAACGCATCGTATTGGAAGATGAAGTACAAAGATGGCCATACACGCAATGCTGACTTCATACCTAAATCAAATGTCCATTTGACCAGACATTTTATTGCAATGGACATTGGGGATGTAATAAGTGAAACATTTGTTGCCAAACAAAATAAAGCGAGCATTGATTGATAATTAGATATCTTATGGCTTGGAAGGCCAAACAACAAGCATTGATTACTTTTATTGGAGGCTGGGACGTTTTGTTTCAAAAGCTTTTAAGTTATATGCTGGCATCGCACAAGGAACGATGATAATTCGGCAATGGTAATTAATCGAGTGCTTTGGTCATTTGGCCCTTGTATTGAAGCATTTAAGCATTGCATGCATGTTATGTTTGTTGACGGTACACATATGTATGGAAAGTACGATGAGAAGTTACTTGTCGTTGTTGCACTAGACCCGAATAACCATATACTTCTTACTGCATTTGCCATAGTTGAAACCGAAAAAATTTCAAGTTGGAGTTGGTTTATGCGGTGCATTCGGAGGGTGTGACAGATAGAAGTGAACTTTGCATCATCTCGGATAGGCATATGGGCGTTCTCCGTGCAATGCAAGAACCATAATGGAAGAACCAAATACATATCACCGTGTACGTATTCGTCATCTACAAAGCAACTTCAATGTAAAGGTGAAAGATGCGACTCTAAATAAGAAGATGGGTCACGTAGCTCATCAAAGGGAATGTCAAAAATTTAAATGAGAATTTAAAGATTTGATTAATCTTTTGCAAGATAAATCAACGGTGATTAATTGGGTACATGAAATTTCATGGGGTAAGTAGACAATGTCATACGATATTTGTGGAAGGAGATGGGGATTTATGATTACAAATTCTAGTGAATGTTTCAACAACATCTTGAAAAGGAAGAGATCTACCAGTATGTGCTCTTGTGTAGTTTACATTCCAAAAGTACAGCTTTTATTTTTGCAAATGGAGTGAAATGTATGTCAAGAGCACATCACCGTTCCCACCGAAGATTGACCTGTAGCTGAGGCAACTTAAAAAGAAAACAAATCGTCATAATGTCCATATTTTTGATCCAAAAAGGGGTTTTTCAAGTACGGACGGTCTGAAAACACACTCACCATAGTGTTAATCTTGACGAAAGGACATGCACGGTAAGTGGACTATATTACATTATCCTTGCAGTCATGTTTTGACGGTTTGCAAAAGTGAGAGTTTTGGGGACGCTCAATTCGTTGATCCTTATGATACCTTGGAAGCATTTCATGCCATGTGGTCACATACTTTCAATGTTATCCCGGATGAGTCACGCTGGAGGCCTTACAAAGGAATGCCTCATATTCCAAACCCCGCATTTAAACGGTCAAAGATGGAAAGAAACCCATCTAGGCGTCGTCATAATGAGATGGATATGGGACAGTCTAGCAATGGTGGTAGGCAATGTGGTTTGTGTCATAGTGTTGGTCACAACAAGAGGGCTTGTCCTACTCGATCTACCGAATGAGAAATGTTAATACGTGTAGTAACTTAGTATAAAATGCAATAAATTAGTGTGCTACTGTTATTAAAGTTTGAAATGCAATAAATGCAATAAAACACGAAATTAGTAATAGCGTCCTATAAATGATGAAAACAAAAACTGCTTAGAAGTTCGTTTCTCACGACGTGATCGCCCCTCCACCGGTTGTGATGAACCTGGGACATCATGCGCATACGTTTATGACTGTGTCTGAGACGCAAGGTGTGTCACATCGTCATCCCCTATATGGGTATTGTCACCTACAGTTATATTGTTGCATTAAACACAATTTTGACACTTAAAACCATTTGATTAATATTAGCGTTAACTTGCCAAGGTTGAAACTATTAAGTGACAGATCAAACCAACCGCATCTAACTCACCCTGTATCTCTAATTCTTCTACAACTGCATGAAAAATACTATACACACCCGCCCAAAATATCAGAGATCGAAAAAAACATATATGGGACCGTACGTGCATTATGCACAAGGGTGTGTACCTACAACAATATAGAATATATTTTAGAAATCATTAGAGTTTTAAAGCACACAGAACACATAAAACACATATAGCACATAAAACTTATAACACTATGCAGGACTGGTGCAGTGGGACAATATGTTTGGGAGTCATCCATCTGAGGTTGGACAAATATGCGCGTGGTGTTACGATACTAACTGCGGTACTCTGGAGTGAGAGATGCATGAAACTATGGTATATCTACAAGGGTTAATTGCAGTAAACCACCATTATAATATGGTGTTTTCCAGTAAACCACCATTATAATTTTTTTTTGCAAAACGAGTATATTATAACATCGCCGTTAACAGAAAACCACCAATTTTACTGTTCTGTTAAAAATCGTCGTTAAATCGAATTTTTTATTATTAATTTAATCTAATTTAAGGGTTAATTTGCAGTAAACCACCATTATAATATGGTGTTTTGCAGTAAACCACCATTATAATTTTTTTTTGCAAAACGAGTATTTTATAACATCGCCGTTAACAGAAAACCACCAAATTTGCAGTAAACCACCATTATAATACGGCGATCCTTTCACGAGACGAGAAAATAAATATAACTAAATTTGCAGTAACAAAAAATAGTCTGATAGTTCGGATAAAGTTTAAGAGAAACAACGAATTTAGATGAGACAGAATGACTCAATATTAACTATTGGATTAGATTAATTTGCGGTTGAGATTAAAGTTGGTTTTTATATAATGGGCGGTTGAATTTGCAAAAAACCCTAGCGGTTGAGATTGATGATTATTTTTTTGAATCAAATCTCATTTGTTGGATTATTAGTATTCAACGGTTGAGATCATATCGCACTGTCTCACATTTATTTTTCCGTCCTTCTTAAACCTTACTTCTGATAGTCCATTGAAATGTTATTTGGATTGGGTGAAGTGTTCGAATCCCCTCACCACCATTTCTCTTTTTATTACTTTAATCTTTACACAATAGTTTAATTTTTTTTGGTCTCTTACTTTTACGCAAATTCTTTAATCTTTACACGATTTTTAACGGAACAGTAAAATTGGTGGTTTTCTGTTAACGGCGATGTTATAATATACTCGTTTTGCAAAAAAAAATTATAATGGTGGTTTACTGCAAAACACCATATTATAATGGTGGTTTACTGCAATTAACCCTAAAATTAGATTAAATTAATAATAAAAAATTCGATTTAACGACGATTTTTAACGGAACAGTAAAATTGGTGGTTTTCTGTTAACGGCGATGTTATAATATACTCATTTTGCAAAAAAAAATTATAATGGTGGTTTACTGCAAAACACTATATTATAATGGTGGTTTACTGCAATTAACCCTATCTACAATCACTCTACGATCACCATGCCCATTCCATATCTCTGTGTATTCACACAACTCTAATGTCCAATCACACGCTTCTTTCATTGCAAACCGTATCTCAGATTTGACAGTCCACGCGCAAATTGTGGAACTTCCTGCTTAATGCCCACGTAGAACTCTAATGTCGTAGAAGGATGATACATTCCATAATGTTTAAGCACATTAATGGAACCTTAGATAACCATGACATTTGCCCCGTCAAACACATTGGATTCAACAAATTAAATAACTTCGCATCATAAGGCACCCAAATAAAATTAGATTCGCTCATCTGATCAAGCTGATCATGGTAGAAAACAATGACCCATGCGGTATATTCATGTACTATTTTGGTTCACTCCATTTTCTGCACAACATATCAAACACATTAGCAGATAATAAATAGATACAAATAAATATAAACAATATAATAACAACTTACGTGTAAGACTATGCGCCTCTCATGAAAGGGTCAATATGAGATTCTTCTAACTGGAAAATCCCGCCAAATCCTCTCGGTCTGTCTATTTCCATCATCTCCCAACTCCAAAGCTGAAGTAGATTTAAACATCCACCCAGCTTGCACAATATACTTCATAACTCTAAGATCCATATCCCACTTCCTCCGTTGCACAAACTTAAGAGTTTTTCCTTCCTATACACAGATAATAAATAACATTCAAATAACAATGTAAAAATATGAATACATGATAATAAATAAATATAACATCGAATTGACTAACCGGATCATTTCACACTTTTTGCGAACAATGAGTGACGTAGTCATCAATCGGTTCGGAAGTCACAATCTCATCCAAATTCATCTAAATAAATAAATCAAATATCAACAACATATTAACGATAATTTTTTGCAGAAAAACACCCTCTCAATAGCTCAATTTTAACGAAAAACTACCCTTTCAATTTTTTTTCACATAACCAACATTCAATTAAGAAATTATTTAATCGTGACACCCCATCGTCGGTTCCGATGTCTTTTGCCGAAAAATCGATCGTTGACTTAATTGACTAAGATTTAAATCCAATTTTGACACAAAGAAACTAATCTAATAACACCATGAAGTCAAAATAAAGTTAAATGAACATAAATAAGGATCAATTTTGAGAAAAGTTTCGATTTGTTGAATTTGTGGAGTTGGATGAAATTGGGGGTTATGAATTTTGGATGACCAATGCTTCAGTTGAATAAGTATGGAGTCATATTAAAGTTTAATGGTTAATATATTGATGGAGAATTTTGATATACATCATGGTCAACTAAGTCAACGGATAATTTATTGGAAAAAACGGCAAAACCGATGGTGGGGTGTCACATTTCAGCAATTTCTGAATTGAAGGGTTGCTATATCAATTTCTTTTAAAGAGATGGTTTCGATAAAATTGAGCCATTGAGAGGCTGGTTAACAACACAGTATTAAATCATAAAACTCAAATCACATAAAACTCATATCACAATACACTATCAAAATACTAAATCACAATATACCATATCAAAATCCCAAATTACAATAAAACATATCAAATTCTTAAATTGACAATAAACCATATCAAATTCTCAATTCAAAATTCTAAATTCGAACGTAACTTTCAATATCCAAAATAATCCGACAAATCAACAAAATTCATAGTACTAATATCCATAACTCAAGAACCCTAATTCATGTACCCAATTCTATACCCTAAATAACATAACAAAATCAATAACATAACAAACCCTATCATCAAAATTATCTTCAATTCATCCTTCCATTTCGTCATTAATCTTCACGGATCGAGCATCGAAGGTGGAGGCGGCGGCGGATGGGAGATAAACCCTAAATCGGCTGAAGAGATGAGAGAAACAAGAACGTGCTGGAATTTTGTTTTCGAATGTGTCGGTTTTGACAAAACCAGATATCTAATTGAGTCGATCTGTAAAGCCCGGATTCTTTTATTTGCAGACTAGGCAGCTGACATGGATCCACATCGGAGCGGCTAACGAGTCCGGTTTTATTAAACCCGGATAGGTATGTTTTTGTAACTAACTGGTCTTCCCAAAATCGGATATTATATTTTTTTTACAAAATCGGTTTTAATAAGACCGGACTCAATAGAAAAATAGGGCATTCAGGAAAGACTCTTAAAAAGAGAGCATTTGAGAAACAAATTTTTCGAAAGATATTACTAAAAAAATTATGAATTCGGGTTTTTTTAAAATTCGGGCCGGGCCGGATCTCTTCAAAATTATTAAGCCCACGGGCGTTTCAAAGCTCATTGACTTTCGGATTCGACTGGACTTGACCTAGCCTAATTTGAAGTTTAATCATTTTTAAAATTTAATTAATTTGAATCATATATTTTAAACCAATTTATTATAATTATTTTCATAATGATAATTTTAAAAAATATATTCAAATAATAGTCTATATTTTATATTTTATTGTAATATATTGAAATTAAACATATATACGTTTAGAAGTAAATAGAAAATGTTTGTATTTCATTCTGCGCTACTATGATTTATAAATATTATAAACTTTAAATTTATAAATAATATAGATATTTGAGAATTAATTTTTTTGATCGGCTTTTTTCGAGCCTGGTACCTAGTCAGGCTTTCCGAACGGAGTGGACTTCGAAATTCAAGCCGTAGGCCAATCCACAGCTTTCGACATCATACTTTTTCGGCCTTGAGAGCAGGCCGGATTGGATATGGACCGGACCTTAGAACTTTTCTCAGACTATGTCCTAATGAACACGAGTTGAATTTTATCGTTAGTGTCTACACCTATTTTGAAAATTTTCCTTAAATTCAACGCAAAAGGACATGGATCAAAATAAAACAAATCTGGGATATTTTTCTTAAAAATTTGTGTATTTTTGCGCACAAAAAAATCAGAAGAGAGTTGAGGGCGAGGAACGCCAGCTATCCATCATCTTGCTGCAAATCGCCACGTCCCGTCCGCACCATCACCATCACCTTCACCTCCCTCTCCGATTCGCGTTCTCCAGCTTAAAGATGAAATCTTGCCGCATCTGAGAAGCAATCGAATATCTTCAACGGTGTCGTTTTGTGAATTAGGGTTTGAAATTGTATTCTGGCATGTACAGGGATAGAGGCGGTGCTGTTGGTGGATCTTCCAAGTCGGAGGAAAGGAAACGCATAACTGAAGCTCTTGACAAGCGTCTAGAGAAATCTTCATCCAAGGCTGTGTCTATGGCTAGCGGTAGTGGGAGTAAGTTTGAATTTCGAGATGATGGTGATGGTGATAGGAAGAATAAGGTGTCTGAAGGTTGGTTTTAAGCTATCTATCCTTTCGTTTTGGTTTGATGTTTTCAGTATTTGATGTGTCTTAATAAATGTTGATGTTTTGATAGAGAGTAAATTTGTGTCTTAAATCTTAATCGATATTGCTTATGATTTATATGTACGTGATGGCTGGTTTAAGAAGTGGTTATGTGTTGAGAATGTTGATTCAGTGAGGTGGTAATAAGGTTGATAGTTTATTTATGTTAAGGATGTTGTTATGATCGTCTTAAAGGTTCAGAAAATTTGATGTTGGAAATAGAATCTGAAAGAAAAAGAGTTTCGGTGTTTGGTATGTCAAGGATAACGGGATTAAAATAAAGAAGTAAAATACCTATTTTTGATTCGAAAATCTCTTTCCCATTAATTATCAATTTAATTCTTTGGGGTTGAGGTGTGTCCTTTGCTTGACGATAGCATTATGCAACTTCCTGTTACGTGAAGGACTTAAGGGAATGGTAATTTGAATTTGGCGTTGAGCAACTTAAGCCATTGTGCTGCAATAGTTTGAGATTTTTATTGAGAGGGATAAGTATCAAGTGAAAACCTCGTTGCAATACATAAGATAATATTCTATTCACCTCATTAAAACTGATATTTTGTCATTTTATAATCTGGGAGACCTTTAGGATGTGGATGTGCTCTATTCAAACTAAATTGGTCCAAATTGTAAATTTCTGTGTTGAAATGGGTTAAAGAGAACATCAATTTTGCTGAGGTCAACTCTCCAGATTTATTTTCTAATACAGTAATTAGACAAACTAAAATAATCTAAAAATTTGTGCTGATCGAACACAAAGAACACTCATTGAACATTTTTCTGTGCATCATAGTGAATACCCACATTCCGCACCTCTCATTTCTCGGTTATTACTATGCAATAAGCACACCCTCATTTCAGTGAATATGAAAAAATATAGATGCTCATGGCTTGAAATATTAAATTTTCCTTTTTCTTAAGAATATAATACACGTTCTTGCAGATGAAGAAGGGTGAATTAGATTTATGGGATAAAGGGATGTGATTCCTTTGACTTCTTTCGCGATAATCTTTTATGTTCCGCACTTTAACATTAAGTTATATGCTTGTAAGTGTGATACTATTTACATTGGCTTTCAGAGGAATCTGAATCAGACAGTGAAGAAGAATCAGATGTCAGTGGTTCTGATGTGGATGACACCTCTTGGATTTCATGGTTTTGTAATTTGAGAGGAAATGAATTTTTCTGTGAGGTTGATGATGAATACATCCAGGATGATTTCAATCTCTGTGGTCTGAGCAGTCAAGTTCCTTATTATGAATATGCTCTTGACTTGATATTGGATGTTGAGTCTTCCCATGGTAAATTTTCTAATTCTGTTCCTGATAGATATTCAAACTGAGTTGGTGCATTAGCTTCGAAAGAGTTTGATTGTGACATCTTTTTCACCTTCTCTCTGTTTTCCCGCATAATTCTGCGAGTCCCTCCGAATTTGCCATGGTAATATGTTTGATGTTTGTTTGTATGTAAGGTGATATGTTTACAGAGGAGCAAAATGAACTAGTGGAGTCGGCAGCAGAGATGCTATATGGTCTGATTCATGTCAGATACATTCTTACTAGCAAGGGAATGGCTGCAATGGTAATAGTGTAAGACTCATATGTGATATTCATCTATCTATTCATCTTCAATCAGCTTGACTTGATTGTGTCTTTCATACAGCTTGAAAAGTACAAAATTATGACTTTGGGAGGTGCCCACGAGTTTACTGTTGTGGTCAGCCATGCCTTCCAGTAGGACAATCAGACATTCCCCGGACAAGTACTGTGAAAATTTACTGCCCTAAATGTGAAGACATCTACTACCCTCGATCCAAGTATCAAGGCAGTAAGTATCCTTCTGTTGAACCCTCTGGTGTTTTTATGTTGTTTCCGCATTTGTGTGCATGTTTGCATTTAATTATTTAAAGAAACTGCCTGCTATATATCGCAATAGATTAATTTGTCAACTCCGTTCCTTGGATATTTATAATGCACATGAAGCATTGTATTACAGTTACATGCCTTTGCATTTAGTATTACAAAGTAATCCCCATTTATAATGCCCTTTGAGGAAAAAGTTGCTGTTGTATCTTCTTGTTAGTTTGATGAGTTTTTCTCGATGTTCACAGATATCGATGGAGCTTATTTTGGCACGACATTCCCTCACATGTTCCTAATGACGTATGGTCACCTCAAGCCACAAAAACCCGGTCAGAAGTATGTGCCTAGGGTATTTGGCTTCAAGCTCCACACGCCGTGATTCTAGAGCTCCACAATTTTATGTCTTGGATCTACATATTTATTATGATCCCCTCAATGTCCAAACCAAAGGTATAAGAGGCTCTCAGAAGAACTCAAATCCATGTTTCACTGCATAGGGGCATGCCCAATTGTGTCCCAACAAAATCCTCTGGGTCTAAGTAGATTCATCATGTTCCTTTCATGCAACTTTGAAACTACCTAGTTTGTGTTACAGAAGAATGGTATGTATTTACATTCCTTGCCAACATATTAAGATGTACGTGAGTTCATGTTTTTATCTACCTTAAGTCGAATCCGGAAAATCCGAAACCATTTCTTTTTTACACAAATGTGTCATTTACAAGTTTCCTTGTTACATTTTTTAAGTTACGAATACTTATCACATCCTCTATTCATCCATGGATGCCTCAGAAAACTAAATCAAATCATATATATATTAAAAGGATGTATGATTGGACACGTGTCGTCGTGTGATCAATTTGGCCTATGTGTCATTTTTTAGAATTTTGAATTCTTTTTTTCTTTTTTCTGATTGGCTGGCTTTTTTGAATAATAATATTTTTAAAACAGGGAGGACTGTACTGTAAAAACTTTTAATTTCAACCCAGAAAAACAACCTAACGAGCGTTTTGATTTCAACCCTAACTCGCGACACTATGCCGATTCTATTGCCGGCGACACTATGCCGATTTCATCTCTGATTCAATCCGATCCATTTCTAGGAATGCTTTGGGTATGTTAATTGTTAATTTTGATTCGATTTCAACCCTAACTCGCGTTCGTTTCTATGATTTCAATCCAATCCAATCCTTTCAGAGGTTTTCCGATTCAATCCTACGCGTTGTGAATAGTTACCATGTGTTAAAGCTGTGGAACAACTGGGTGCAGATAAAGGTATGTTTCTGGGAATGCTGTTGTAGTTGATGATGCTGGGTTTTGTATTGGTGATACCGCTCTTAACTGTGTTAGCAACTGGGTGAAGGGTTTCCGAATCTAGGTTTCTGTATTCAACACATGCTGCCAAAATATTACATGAAATATTTGACTATAATCATTTCTATAGTTGACAATAGTATTAAAAATTCTTATTGTCGACAAGGATGACATACCCCAAAATTCAACCATGAATGTCGTTTTCAAGGAAGTTTTCCAGAATTTATAGTATAAAGACGGAGATGTTTTTTCCACCTAACCCGAGTTCAAAACTACCGAAGACCCCAATTGTATTTTCAATTAATTATATAGAAATACATTTCGTTAAATCCATCACCCCGCGCACAGCGCGGGTCAATACCTAGGTATATACTAAAACTATATCTCATCTTTGTCTTGTTGCTGCTCCAATGCCCACCTCTTAAAAGGCAAATTGTCTTTAAAATCCGCCATGATCATGCAACATGGACCTGTACCTTGTTAACGGCTACATTCGTCCCTGTTGGGCCTTAGTTTTGATGAATGACAAACACTAAGGACTAATATTTGCGTTGAGTTTTAATGAGATATGCAGGATGCAATTAAAGAAACTCAACTTGCCAAAGAAGGAATGAAATTAAGAAAGCAATCAAAAGAATAAAGGAACAATAGGCAGGCCGTGCCGACTTTGGAAACAAGCATTGATGAGAAGATCTTGCGAGCATTAATTGCACAACAAACATGGAAAGCAAATCTGAGTTGAGCATTTATGACGAGACAAAATTAAGAAAGAAGAATCTGAATGAAGAGAAAAAGAAGGCAGCATACGAGAAGTATAAAAGAGAGAGTCCAACGGCTTTGAAGGGCTGCGCGATATCTGAGGAGCAAGAGAAGAAGGAAGATTTCTTTGAGCCGGATCGTCGTGCACGTTGTTGAGAAAGTTGTTCGAGAGTGCGTGTGGTGTGAGCTTCGTGAGGTTGAGTTTACGAGTTGCAAGTATTGTATCTAGTCGTTGTAGGCGATAGATAGTACATTGTAATAGTCAAACAAGCATACCTTAAAGAAGCGTCATACGCATTCAAACCCTTCTCCGGAAGGTAGTGGTTTTACGCAGTAGTCTGGTTGGCTATTGTGGTTTCCACTATAAATCGTGAGTCTTTACTTTCAGTATTTACTTAGTTTAATTCCGTTGCGTTAACTGTTAACTGCAAACCCTCTCAGGGAACCCATAACTGAGTTACCTCAGAGGGAACGCTAACCTACGATCCAACAATTGGTATCAGAGCAGGTGCTCTAGATTTGTGTTAGCATTGCAGGTAGAAATGGCAACAAGCAACTCAATCAACGACTCATTCTGGAAACCTCCAACACTGAACCCTGGAGAGTTTGACTGGTGGACTCAGCAAATTGAAGCCCATATTTGTTCTTTGGATGGGCAGTTGTGGAGAGTGATCGAGCAAGGTCCAATTCCTATTGTGGACACCAAAGACCCAACAAAGGAAAAGAATAGGGAGGACTACACTGATGCAGATTACAAAGCCTTCGAAAAGAATAATCGAGCCAAAAAGATTCTATATGCGTCTCTCACTCCTGGTGACTTGAAGAAGGTCATGAAGTATAAGACAGCTAAGGATATCTGGAATGGATTATCCAGACTTTATGGTGGAAATGATGATATCAAGAAGAATAGAATTCTGGCAGCTTCAAGAGACTATGAGAGTGCCCTCCAAGGAAACACAGAATCGTTAGAAGACTTTCACACTCGATTTCAGACTTATGTTGGGCAAATGGAATTCCTGGGCGAAGTGATTCCTGAATGGAAAGTCACGCATCACTTCCTTCAAGCGCTGAACTCCAAGTGGGATGTAGTAACCCTTGCACTACAGGGCTCAGAGTAATATCAAGAGAATTACACTTGAAGAATTGGTGGCTAAGCTTCAGAGTCACGCTGGCATTATTGAAAGGAAAAATGCAAGAAGAGAACCTGAGCGAGCAAAGTCCATTGCACTAAAGATTGAAGAAGCTTTCGATCTAGCTCAGACTGACATGGGGGACAATGATATTCAGGATGAAGAAACTGCACTCATGACAAGGGCCTTCAGGATGGCAACCCTCAGAAGGAACTCTGGTAGAAAAAATAATGCAGAAACTTCTAGAGGAAAACAGGAGCCAGCGCGTGAAAAGTTCGATGACAAGGAAGTCATCTGCTATCACTGTCAGAAGAAGGGACATCGTATTGCAGACTGCAGAAGCAAGAAAAGAGGGGGAGCCCCCTGCACAGAACACCAAGCAGGCAATGCTTACCGCCTGGGGTGAATCTGACCCTGACAGTGAAGATGAATTACCTGTTAAGGAAGGGTGCTTAATGACTGGTCAAGGATCATCTAGCCAAGAGCCATCTGAGGTAAATAACATTGATCTTTCTGATGATTTTGATTTTACTGACTCAGATTATGTAGAAGTGATCAGAGGTCTCCTTGAGACCAATGACAAGCTAAAGAAAACCATCACCGGTAAGAATGAGGAGATTGAGCTACTGAAAAGGAGTATGGCAGATTTCCAGTGTCGCACGTGTGAAGAAAGTGTCAAAGAGACACTGATATTACAGGACAGAATTGCCTATCTTGAAGCTGATAACGAGGAACTCCGTCACTCCTTAAAGTGTGCCAGAGATACAGAGGATGAGATGAAGGACAAACTGGTCAAGGAAATGGCCGCCCTAAAGCTGGAAGAGACCACCAAGGACTATGGGAAAAGGTTTGTCAGGTCGGGTGTTGGATACACTCAAGAAGGAAAGAACATTGGATCTAAAACAGATGACCCTCTGAAGGGATGCATGGAAAAGGGTGAGAGCTCGTCACGAGACAAAGGAAAAGGAATTGCTTACCCTACGCCACAAACTGTTCCGTTTGACGCAAAAGTGGCACACAAGATCTGGAAAGAACAGGCCACAAATCGCAATCCACCCAAGGTAGATCTCATTGCTGCTAGAGACAAAAGGTCAATACCAGCTGGAAGAAGCAAGTATGTGGGACTGAAAAGCCACAAAGTATGCTGGCACTGTGGTAGGGATGATCACTTTATAAGAGACTGTCACAAATTGAGAGATCTGTGTGAGAAAAACAGAGCAAAGTATGGAAGGGAACCAAGCTATCCCTCCCAGGGAAGTCTGTACCGCTACCCCCCACAGGGTGCTCCGGCTTACAGACGCAGAGTCCCTTTCCATGAAAGACAGATGAGGCTGCAGACACAGAATCTCTACTATGTCGGAACAGAACCCCGACACACTCCCAGACGTAGATTAGATTTAAACTGTGATTTTAATTCTGGTTCTTCATTCACTTTTACTAAACCCAGTAGACCCAAGTTTGTCTGGGTCCGTAAGAACTGACCTTTCCTTTGCAGGTAAGAGTGACAGAAGATCCATGGTACATTGATAGCGGATGCTCAAGACACATGACTGGGAACGACGCATGGTTCATCACTCTTACTTACATGTCTGTCTGAAGCTTCTATCCAAGCTACACAAAAACGAACTGGTTACGAGATTAACCAAAGTAGAAAGAGAGTTCAATGGAATCTGTGACGCTTGTGCTAGAGGAAAACAACCAAGAACATCCTTCAAATCAAAACAAGTTGTAAGTACCGCTGCACCTCTTGAGAAAATACATATGGATTTGTGCGGTCCTGTGAACATCATGAGCAGAGGAGGAAACAGGTATATCTTAGTTATTGTTGATGACTATTCTAGATTTACATGGACCCTGTTCCTCCCGTCTAAAGATGAAACTTACACTGAGTTTGAAGCATGGCTGAAACGGACTGAGAACAAACTGAACAAACACTTAATATCTATCCGTACTGACAATGGAACCGAGTTTCGAAACTCGAGTTTTATCTCACTTTGCAGGGAACGAGGTATTGATCATAACTTCTCGGCCCCCAGAACTCCGCAACAGAATGGCGTTGTAGAAAGAAAGAACAGAACTCTAGAGAATATGGCCAGATCTATGCTGATAGGCAGTTCGTTCCGAAGAATTTCTGGGCAGAAGCGGTGAATGCAGCAAGTTACATCTGAACCGAGTGTCACTAAGACCCCTGATAGGGAAGACACCTTATGAACTGCTGTTTGGAAGGAAACCCAGTGTGGGACATCTGAAAGTGTTTGGCTGCAAGTGTTATGTTCATAACAATGGAAAAGAAAACTTAGGAAAGTTTGACCCAAGGAGCGATGAGGGAATTTTTGTTGGCTACTCAATCAACAAAAAGGCATATAAGGTTTACAACAAAAGGCTCCGCAAGGTTGAAGAGAGCATCCACGTAACTTTCGATGAAACTAATACAACTGAAGATCGTGTGGCAGACGACAATTCAGAGTTTTTAGTAAATGAGGATGATCTTCAACTACACTGGGATACAATGCAGATCCAGAGGTAACACAAACAGCTGACCCTGTCGAAGAAGGTGAGAATGCTATCCCTCAGGAGGATAACAGGGAGGAAGCAGAACTTCAGGGGGAACAAGAAGGTGAACTCCCTCTCGAGGAAGGCTTGGACGAAGCTGAAACAGAACTAGCAGCCACTAGGAGTGGACGACAGATCAGACCACCGTCCAGATTAAGAGATTATGAGTGCTACACCTCTCAAGAAAACATAAGCCTATCTGCCTTTGTCTCACTTGCTGAACCTAAGACGGTTGACGAGGCCCTACGTGACCCTGACTGGGTCATGGCCATGCAGGAAGAACTTCACCAATTCGAACGAAACAAGTTTGGAGATTGGTCCCAAGACCAGAAGGTAGGAAAATCATTGGTACGAAGTGGGTCTTTCGGAATAAAATGGATGACAAAGGAGTAGTTGTGAGAAACAAGGCTCGTCTTGTGGTTAAAGGATACAATCAGCAAGAGGGAATAGATTACGACGAGACATTTGCTCCGGTAGCTCGACTGGAAGCTATCAGGCTGTTGATAGCATATGCCACCCATCACAACTTCACTTTACAGCAAATGGACGTAAAGACAGCTTTTCTAACGGGGAACTCAAAGAAGATGTTTACGTGAGTCAGACACCGGGTTTCGAGAATACAGATTTACCTGATCACGTACATCTTGGACAAGGCACTATATGGACTAAAGCAGGCTCCCCGTGCCTGGTACGAAAGACTGTCAACATTTCTACTATCGAACGGCTATGTGCGAGGAAAGATAGACAAGACCCTCTTCCTTCTGAGGGAAGGCAGAGATACACTGGTGTTCAGATCTATGTGGACGACATCATTTTTGGTCATCAAACGACAATCTGGTCAAGAGATTCACTCAGCTAATGGAGAGCGAGTTTGAAATGAGTATGATCGGCGAGCTCAAGTTTTTCTTAGGACTACAAGTCGAACAAGGAAAGGACGGAACAAGAGTTCATCAACAGAAATACTTGAAGGATCTTCTGAAGAAGTATGACATGGAATCATCAAAGCCGATGCATACACCTATGTCCCCAAATGATTCACTCGGAAAGGATGAGAGCTCACCCCCTGTAGACCCAACGGTGTACAGAGGGATGATAGGTTCGCTTTTATATCTTACAGCTAGTAGACCTGATATCTTATTCAGTGTGTGTTTGTGTGCCAGGTTTCAGAGTGACCCAAGGGAGACACACATCAAGGCTGTAAAAAGGATCCTGAGATACCTGAGAGGGGCAGACGATCTATGTCTGTGGTATCCCCGAGGAGGTAACCTTACACTTATTGGTTATACTGACGCTGACTATGCAGGTTGCCGAATGGACAGAAAATCAACATCAGGAATGGCACAGTTCTTAGGATCATCACTGATATCATGGGGATCGAAGAAACAAAATTCAGTCGCACTTTCAACCGCGGAAGCTGAGTACGTAGCAAGTGCCGCTTGTTGTGCACAACTACTATGGTTGATGCAACAGCTAAGTGACTATGGAGTTGAGGTTAAGTGTTCGACTATTTTGTGATAACACTAGTACAATTTGCATATCAAAAGATCCAGTGCACTTTTCACGTACTAAACACATTGAG